>CAKKTE020000429.1:600000-848067 GCA_920105625.2 Clusia tigrina | reverse complement strand
CAAACTTTGATAGGTGTAGGACATACCGTATAGAAGTTAGGGCCATTTGAAGTTTTATCAGTGTTTGATTTGGGACTCAAGGGTAGCATAGCTTTCAACGATAGCTAAAATTGACAAGAGGCTCGAGTACTTTATTGTAAAAAAATTTCAAGGTTTTATGACGCTCCAGTAAAAAGTTACAAGTATTTGTATGTTGCAAACTTTGATAGGTGTAGGACGTACCGTATAGAAGTTATGTCCATTTGAGGTTTTATCGGTGTTTGAGTTGGGACTCAAGGGTAGCATAGCTTTGAGCGATAGCTTAAATTGACAAGAGGCTCGAGTACTTTATTGGTACAAAATTTCAAGGTTTTATGACGCTCCAGTAAAAAGTTACAAGCATTTGTATGTTGCAAACTTTGATAGGTGTAGGACATACCGTATAGAAGTTGGGGCCATTTGAAGCTTTATCAGTGTTTGATTTGGGACTCAAGGGTATCATAGATTTGAGCGATAGCTTAAATTGACAAGAGGCTCGAGTACTTTATTGGTACACAATTTCAAGGTTTTATGACGCTCCAGTAAAAAGTTACAAGCATTTGTATGTTGCAGTCTTTGATAGGTGTAGGACGTACCGTATAGAAGTTAGGGCCATTTGAGGTTTTATCAGTGTTTGAGTTCGGACTCAAGGGTAGCATAGCTTTGAGCGATAGCTTAAATTGACAAGAGGATCGAGTACTTTATTGGTACAACATTTCAAGGTTTTATGAAGCTCCAGTAAAAAGTTACAAGCATTTGTATGTTGCAAACTTCGATAGGTTTCGGACGTACCGTATAGAAGTTAAGTCCATTTGAGGTTTTATCAGTGTTTGAGTGGGGACTCAAGGGTAGCATAGCTTTAAGCGATAGCTTAAATTGACCAGAGGCTCGAGTACTTTATTGTTACAAAATTTCAAGGTTCTATGACGCTCCAGTAAAAAGTTACAAGCATTTGCATGTTGCAAACTTTGATAGGTGTAGGACGTACCGAATAGAAGTTAGGGCCATTTGAAGTTTTATCAGTGTTTGAGTTGGGACTCAAGGGTAGCATAGCTTTGAGCGATAGCTTAAATTGACAAGAGGCTCGAGTACTTTATTGGTACAAAATTTCAAGGTTTTATGACGCTCCAGTAAAAAGTTACAAGCATTTGTATGTTGCAAACTTTGATAGGTGTAGGACGTACCGTATAGAAGTTAAGGCCATTTGATGTTTTATCAGTGTTTGAGTTGGGACTCAAGGGTAGCATAGCTTTGAGCGATAGCTTAAATTGACAAGAGGCTCGAGTACTTTATTGCTACAAAATTTCAAGGTTTTATGACGCTCCAGTAAACAGTTACAAGCATTTGTATGTTGCAAACTTTGATAGGTGTAGGACATACCGTATAGAAGTTAGGGCCATTTGAAGTTTTATCAGTGTTTGATTTGGGACTCAAAGGTAGCATAACTTTCAACGATAGCTTAAATTGACAAGATGCTCGAGTACTTTATTGTAAAAAAATTTCAAGGTTTTATGACGCTCCAGTAAAAAGTTACAAGTATTTGTATGTTGCAAACTTTGATAGGTGTAGGACGTACCGTATAGAAGTTATGTCCATTTGAGGTTTTATCAGTGTTTGAGTTGGGACTCAAGGGTAGCATAGCTTTGAGCGATAGCTTAAATTGACAAGAGGCTCGAGTACTATATTGGTACAAAATTTCAAGGTTTTATGACGCTCCAGTAAAAAGTTACAAGCATTTGTATGTTGCAAACTTTGATAGGTGTAGGACATACCGTATAGAAGTTGGGGCCATTTGAAGCTTTATCAGTGTTTGATTTGGGACTCAAGGGTATCATAGATTTGAGCGATAGCTTAAATTGACAAGAGGCTCGAGTACTTTATTGGTACACAATTTCAAGGTTTTATGACGCTCCAGTAAAAAGTTACAAGCTTTTGTATGTTGCAGTCTTTGATAGGTGTAGGACGTACCGTATAGAAGTTAGGGCCATTTGAGGTTTTATCAGTGTTTGAGTTCGGACTCAAGGGTAGCTTAGCTTTGAGCGATAGCTTAAATTGACAAGAGGATCGAGTACTTTATTGGTACAACATTTCAAGGTTTTATGAAGCTCCAGTAAAAAGTTACAAGCATTTGTATGTTGCAAACTTCGATAGGTTTGGGACGTACCGTATAGAAGTTAAGTCCATTTGAGGTTTTATCAGTGTTTGAGTGGGGACTCAAGGGTAGCATAGCTTTGAGCGATAGCTTAAATTGACCAGAGGCTCGAGTACTTTATTGTTACAAAATTTCAAGGTTCTATGACGCTCCAGTAAAAAGTTACAAGCATTTGCATGTTGCAAACTTTGATAGGTGTAGGACGTACCGAATAGAAGTTAGGGCCATTTGAAGTTTTATCAGTGTTTGAGTTGGGACTCAAGGGTAGCATAGCTTTGAGCGATAGCTTAAATTGACAAGAGGCTCGAGTACTTTATTGGTACAAAATTTCAAGGTTTTATGACGCTCCAGTAAAAAGTTACAAGCATTTGTATGTTGCAAACTTTGATAGGTGTAGGACATACCGTATAGAAGTTAGGGCCATTTGAAGTTTTATCAGTGTTTAATTTGGGACTCAAGGGTAGCATAGCTTTCAATGATAGCTTAAATTGACAAGAGGCTCGAGTTCTTTATTGTTACAAAATTTCAAGGTTTTATGACGCTCCAGTAAAAAGTTACAAGCATTTGTATGTTGCAAACTTTGATAGGTGTAGGACGTACCGTATAGAAGTTAGGGCCATTTGAAGTTTTATCAGTGTTTGATTTGGGACTCAAGGGTAGCATAGCTTTGAGCGATAGCTTAAATGTACAAGAGGCTGGAGTACTTTATTGTTACAATATTTCAAGGCTTTATGACGCTCCAGTAAAAGGTTACAAGCATTTGTATGTTGCAAACTTTGATAGGTGTAGGACGTACCGTATAGGAGTTAGGGCCATTTGAAGTTTTATCAGTGTTTGATTTGGGACTCAAGGGTAGCGCTAGCTTTGAGCGATAGCTTAAATTGACAAGAGGCTCGACTACTTTATTGTTACAAAATTTCAAGGTTTTATGAAACTCCAGTAAAAAGTTACAAGCATTTGTATGTTGCAAATTTTGATAGGTGTAGGACGTACCGTATAGAAGTTAAGGCCATTTGATGTTTTATCAGTGTTTGAGTTGGGACTCAAGGGTAGCATAGCTTTGAGCGATAGCTTAAATTGACAAGAGGCTCGAGTACTTTATTGGTACAAAATTTCAAGGTTTTATGACGCTCCAGTAAAAAGTTACAAGCATTTGTATGTTGCAAACTTTGATAGGTGTAGGACATACCGTATAGAAGTTAGGGCCATTTGAAGTTTTGTCAGTGTTTGATTTGGGACTCAAGGGTAGCATAGCTTTCAACGATAGCTTAAATTGACAAGAGGCTCGAGTACTTTATTGAAAAAAAAATTTCAAGGTTTTATGACACTCCAGTAAAAAGTTACAAGTATTTGTATGTTGCAAACTTTGATAGGTGTAGGACGTACCGTATAGAAGTTAGGTCCATCTGAGGTTTTATCAGTGTTTGATTTGGGACTCAAGGGTATCATAGATTTGAGCGATGCTTAAATTGACAAGAGGCTCGAGTACTTTATTGGTACACAATTTCAAGGTTTTATGACGCTCCAGTAAAAAGTTACAAGCTTTTGTATGTTGCAGTCTTTGATAGGTGTAGGACGTACCGTATAGAAGTTAGGGCCATTTGAGGTTTTATCAGTGTTTGAGTTCGGACTCAAGGGTAGCTTAGCTTTGAGCGATAGCTTAAATTGACAAGAGGATCGAGTACTTTATTGGTACAACATTTCAAGGTTTTATGAAGCTCCAGTAAAAAGTTACAAGCATTTGTATGTTGCAAACTTCGATAGGTTTGGGACGTACCGTATAGAAGTTAAGTCCATTTGAGGTTTTATCAGTGTTTGAGTGGGGACTCAAGGGTAGCATAGCTTTGAGCGATAGCTTAAATTGACCAGAGGCTCGAGTACTTTATTGTTACAAAATTTCAAGGTTCTATGACGCTCCAGTAAAAAGTTACAAGCATTTGCATGTTGCAAACTTTGATAGGTGTAGGACGTACCGTATAGAAGTTAGGGCCATTTGAAGTTTTATCAGTGTTTGATTTGGGACTCAAGGGTAGCATAGCTTTGAGCGATAGCTTAAATTGACAAGAGGCTCGAGTACTTTATTGGTACAAAATTTCAAGGTTTTATGACGCTCCAGTAAAAAGTTACAAGCATTTGTATGTTGCAAACTTTGATAGGTGTAGGACATACCGTATAGAAGTTAGGGCCATTTGAAGTTTTATCAGTGTTTAATTTGGGACTCAAGGGTAGCATAGCTTTCAATGATAGCTTAAATTGACAAGAGGCTCGAGTTCTTTATTGTTACAAAATTTCAAGGTTTTATGACGCTCCAGTAAAAAGTTACAAGCATTTGTATGTTGCAAACTTTGATAGGTGTAGGACGTACCGTATAGAAGTTAGGGCCATTTGAAGTTTTATCAGTGTTTGATTTGGGACTCAAGGGTAGCATAGCTTTGAGCGATAGCTTAAATGTACAAGAGGCTGGAGTACTTTATTGTTACAATATTTCAAGGCTTTATGACGCTCCAGTAAAAGGTTACAAGCATTTGTATGTTGCAAACTTTGATAGGTGTAGGACGTACCGTATAGGAGTTAGGGCCATTTGAAGTTTTATCAGTGTTTGATTTGGGACTCAAGGGTAGCGCTAGCTTTGAGCGATAGCTTAAATTGACAAGAGGCTCGACTACTTTATTGTTACAAAATTTCAAGGTTTTATGAAACTCCAGTAAAAAGTTACAAGCATTTGTATGTTGCAAATTTTGATAGGTGTAGGACGTACCGTATAGAAGTTAAGGCCATTTGATGTTTTATCAGTGTTTGAGTTGGGACTCAAGGGTAGCATAGCTTTGAGCGATAGCTTAAATTGACAAGAGGCTCGAGTACTTTATTGGTACAAAATTTCAAGGTTTTATGACCCTCCAGTAAAAAGTTACAAGCATTTGTATGTTGCAAACTTTGATAGGTGTAGGACATACCGTATAGAAGTTAGGGCCATTTGAAGTTTTGTCAGTGTTTGATTTGGCACTCAAGGGTAGCATAGCTTTCAACGATAGCTTAAATTGACAAGAGGCTCGAGTACTTTATTGTAAAAAAATTTCAAGGTTTTATGACACTCCAGTAAAAAGTTACAAGTATTTGTATGTTGCAAACTTTGATAGGTGTAGGACGTACCGTATAGAAGTTAGGTCCATCTGAGGTTTTATCAGTGTTTGAGTTGGGACTCAAGGGTAGCATAGCTTTGAGCGATAGCTTAAATTGACAAGAGGTTCGAGTACTTTATTGGTACAAAATTTCAAGGTTTTATGACGCTCCAGTAAAAAGTTACAAGCATTTGTATGTTGCAAACTTTGATAGGTGTAGGACGTACTGTATAGAAGTTAGGGCCATTTGAAGTTTTATCAGTGTTTAATTTGGGACCCAAGGGTAGCATAGCTTTCAACGATAGCTTAAATTGACAAGAGGCTCGAGTTCTTTATTGTTACAAAATTTCAAGGTTTTATGACGCTCCAGTAAAATGTCACAAGCATTTTTATGTTGCAAACTTTTATAGGTGTAGGACGTACCGTATAGAAGTTAGGGC
Organism: Clusia tigrina; assembly: GCA_920105625.2. Lineage (NCBI taxonomy): Eukaryota > Metazoa > Arthropoda > Insecta > Diptera > Clusiidae > Clusia > Clusia tigrina. Next base: position 842,338 of record CAKKTE020000429.1, on the reverse strand, counting down.
TATTTGAAGTTTTATCGGTGTTTAATTTGGGACTCAAGGGAAGAGCTAGCTTTGAGCGATAGCTTAAATTGGCAAGTGGCTCAAGTACTTTATTGTTAAAAATTTCAAGGTTTTATGACACTCCAGTAAAAAGTTACAAGCATTTGTATATTGCAAACTTTGATAGGTGTAGGACGTACCGTATAGAAGTAAGGGGCATTTAAAGTTTTATCATTGTTTGATTTGGGACTCAAGGGTAGCATAGCTTTGAGCGATAGCTTAAATTGACAAGAGGCTCGAGTTTATTGGTACAAAATTTCAAGGTTTTATGACGCTCCAGTAAAAATTTACAAGCATTTGTATGTTGCAAACTTTGATAGGTGTAGGACATACCGTATAGAAGTTAGGGCCATTTGAAGTTTTATCAGTGTTTGATTTGGGTCTCAAGGGTAGCATAGCTTTGAGCGATAACAATTGACAAGAGGCTCGAGTACTTTATTGTAAAAAAATTTCAAGGTTTTATGACATTCCAGTAAAAAGTTACAAGTATTTGTATGTTGCAAACTTTGATAGGTGTAGGACGTACCGTATAGAAGTTAAGGCCATTTGATGTTTTATCAGTGTTTGAGTTGGGACTCAAGGGTAGCATAGCTTTGAGCGATAGCTTAAATTGACAAGAGGCTCGAGTACTTTATTGGTACAAAATTTCAAGGTTTTATGACGCACCAGTAAAAAGTTACAAGCATTTGTATGTTGCAAACTTTGATAGGTGTAGGACGTACTGTATACTGTAGAAGTAAGGGGCATTTAAAGTTTTATCATTGTTTGATTTGGGACTCAAGGGTAGCATAGCTTTGAGCGATAGCTTAAATTGACAAGAGGCTCGAGTTTATTGGTACAAAATTTCAAGGTTTTATGACGCTCCAGTAAAAATTTACAAGCATTTGTATGTTGCAAACTTTGATAGGTGTAGGACATACCGTATAGAAGTAAGGGCCATTTGAAGTTTTATCAGTGTTTGATTTGGGTCTCAAGGGTAGCATAGCTTTGAGCAATAACAATTGACAAGAGGCTCGAGTACTTTATTGTTACAAAATTTCAAGGTTTTATTACGCTCCAGTAAAAAGTGACAATCATTTGTATGTTGCAAACTTTGATAGGTGTAGGACGTACCATATAGAAGTTAGGGCCATTTGAAGTTTTATCAGTGTTTGATTTGGGACTCAAGGGTAGCATAGTTTTGAGCGATAGCTGAAATGTACAAGAGGCTGGAGTACTTTATTGTTACAAAATTTCAAGGCTTTATGACGCTCCAGTAAAAGGTTACAAGCATTTGTATGTTGCAAACTTTGATAGGTGTAGGACATACCGTATAGAAGTTGGGGCCATTTGAAGTTTTATCAGTGTTTGATTTGGGACTCAAGGGTAGCATAGCTTTCAACGATAGCTTAAATTGACAAGAGGCTCGAGTACTTTATTGTTACAAAATTTCAAGGTTTTATGACGCTCCAGTAAAAAGTTACAATCATTTGTATGTTGCAAACTTTGATAGGTGTAGGACGTACCGTATAGAAGTTAGGGCCATTTGAAGTTTTATCAGTGTTTGATTTGGGACTCAAGGGTAGCATAGCTTTGAGCGATAGCTTAAATGTACAAGAGGCTGGAGTACTTTATTGTTACAAAATTTCAAGGTTTTATGACGCTCCAGTAAAAAGTTACAAGCATTTGTATGTTGCAGACTTTGATAGGTGTAGTTGGTCCCGTATAGAAGTTAGGGCCATTTGAGGTTTTATCAGTGTTTGAGTTCGGACTCAAGGGTAGCATAGCTTTCAACGATAGCTTTAATTGACAAGAGGCTGGAGTACTTTATTGTTACAAAATTTCAAGGTTCTATGACGCTCCAGTAAAAAGTTACAAGCATTTGCATGTTGCAAACTTTGATAGGTGTAGGACGTACCGTATAGAAGTTAGGGCCATTTGAAGTTTTATCAGTGTTTGAGTTGGGACTCAAGGGTAGCATAGCTTTGAGCGATAGCTTACATTGACAAGAGGCTCGAGTACTTTATTGGTACAAAATTTCAAGGTTCTATGACGCTCCAGTAAAAAGTTACAAGCATTTGTATGTTGCAAACTTTGATAGGTGTAGGACGTACCGTATAGAAGTTAGGGCCATTTGAAGTTTTATCAGTGTTTGATTTGGGACTCAAGGGTAGCATAGCTTTGAGCGATAGCTTAAATGTACAAGAGGCTGGAGTACTTTATTGTTACAAAATTTCAAGGCTTTATGACGCTCCAGTAAAAGGAAACAAGCATTTGTATGTTGCAAACTTTGATAGGTGTAGGACGTACCGTATAGGAGTTAGGGCCATTTGAAGTTTTATCAGTGTTTGATTTGGGACTCAAGGGTAGCGCTAGCTTTGAGCGATAGCTTAAATTGACAAGAGGCTCGACTACTTTATTGTTACAAAATTTCAAGGTTTTATGAAACTTCAGTAAAAAGTTACAAGCATTTGTATGTTGCAAACTTTGATAGGTGTAGGACGTACCGTATAGAAGTTAGGGTCATTTGAAGTTTTATCAGTGTTTGATTTGGGACTCAAGGGTAGCATAGCTTTGAGCGATAGCTTACATTGACAAGAGGCACGAGTACTTTACTGTTACAAAATTTCAAGGTGTTATGACGCTCCAGTAAAAAGTTACAATCATTTGTATGTTGCAAACTTTGATAGGTGTAGGACGTACCGTATAGAAGTTAGGGCCATTTGAAGTTTTATCAGTGTTTGATTTGGGACTCAAGGGTAGCATAGCTTTGAGCGATAGCTTAAATGTACAAGAGGCTGGAGTACTTTATTGTTACAAAATTTCAAGGTTTTATGACGCTCCATTAAAAAGTTACAAGCATTTGTATGTTGCAAACTTTGATAGGTGTAGGACGTACCGTATAGAAGTTAGGGCCATTTGAAGTTTTATCAGTGTTTGATTTGGGACTCAAGGGTAGCGCTAGCTTTGAGCGATAGCTTAAATTGAGGCTCGACTACTTTATTGTTACAAAATTTCAAGGTTTTATGAAACTCCAGTTAAAACTTACAAGCATTTGTATGTTGTAAACTTTGATAGGTGTAGGACGTACCGTATAGAAGTTAGGGCCATTCGAGGTTTTATCAGTGTTTGAGTTGGGACTCAAGGGTAGCATAGCTTTGAGCGATAGTTTAAATTGACAAGAGGCTCGAATACTTTATTGGTATAAAATTTCAAGGTTTTATGACGCTCCAGGAAAAAGTTACAAGCATTTGTATGTTGCAAACTTTGATAGGTGTAGGACATACCGTATAGAAGGTGGGGCCATTTGAAGATTTATTAGTGTTTGATTTGGGACTCAAGGGTAGCATAGCTTTCAACGATAGCTTAAATTGACAAGAAGCTCGAGTACTTTATTGTTACAAAATTTCAAGGTTTTATGACGCTCCAGTAAAAAGTTACAAGCATTTGTATGTTGCAGACTTTGATAGGTGTAGACGGTCCCGTATAGAAGTTAGGGCCATTTGAGGTTTTATCAGTGTTTGAGTTCGAACTCAAGGGTAGCATAGCTTTGAGCGATAGCTTAAATTGACAAGAGGCTCGAGTTTATTGGTACAAAATTTCAAGGTTTTATGACGCTCCAGTAAAAATTTACAAGCATTTGTATGTTGCAAACTTTGATAGGTGTAGGACATACCGTATAGAAGTTAGGGCCATTTGAAGTTTTATCAGTGTTTGATTTGGGTCTCAAGGGTAGCATAGCTTTGAGCGATAACAATTGACAAGAGGCTCGAGTACTTTATTGTTACAAAATATCAAGGTTTTATTACGCTCCAGTAAAAAGTTACAATCATTTGTATGTTGCAAACTTTGATAGGTGTAGGACGTACCGTATAGAAGTTAGGGCCATTTGAAGTTTTATCAGTGTTTGATTTGGGACTCAAGGGTAGCATAGTTTTGAGCGATAGCTGAAATGTACAAGAGGCTGGAGTACTTTATTGTTACAAAATTTCAAGGCTTTATGACGCTCCAGTAAAAGGAAACAAGCATTTGTATGTTGCAAACTTTGATAGGTGTAGGACGTACCGTATAGGAGTTAGGGCCATTTGAAGTTTTATCAGTGTTTGATTTGGGACTCAAGGGTAGCGCTAGCTTTGAGCGATAGCTTAAATTGACAAGAGGCTCGACTACTTTATTGTTACAAAATTTCAAGGTTTTATGAAACTTCAGTAAAAAGTTACAAGCATTTGTATGTTGCAAACTTTGATAGGTGTAGGACGTACCGTATAGAAGTTAGGGTCATTTGAAGTTTTATCAGTGTTTGATTTGGGACTCAAGGGTAGCATAGCTTTGAGCGATAGCTTACATTGACAAGAGGCACGAGTACTTTACTGTTACAAAATTTCAAGGTGTTATGACGCTCCAGTAAAAAGTTACAATCATTTGTATGTTGCAAACTTTGATAGGTGTAGGACGTACCGTATAGAAGTTAGGGCCATTTGAAGTTTTATCAGTGTTTGATTTGGGACTCAAGGGTAGCATAGCTTTGAGCGATAGCTTAAATGTACAAGAGGCTGGAGTACTTTATTGTTACAAAATTTCAAGGTTTTATGACGCTCCATTAAAAAGTTACAAGCATTTGTATGTTGCAAACTTTGATAGGTGTAGGACGTACCGTATAGAAGTTAGGGCCATTTGAAGTTTTATCAGTGTTTGATTTGGGACTCAAGGGTAGCGCTAGCTTTGAGCGATAGCTTAAATTGAGGCTCGACTACTTTATTGTTACAAAATTTCAAGGTTTTATGAAACTCCAGTAAAAACTTACAAGCATTTGTATGTTGTAAACTTTGATAGGTGTAGGACGTACCGTATAGAAGTTAGGGCCATTCGAGGTTTTATCAGTGTTTGAGTTGGGACTCAAGGGTAGCATAGCTTTGAGCGATAGTTTAAATTGACAAGAGGCTCGAATACTTTATTGGTACAAAATTTCAAGGTTTTATGACGCTCCAGGAAAAAGTTACAAGCATTTGTATGTTGCAAACTTTGATAGGTGTAGGACATACCGTATAGAAGGTGGGGCCATTTGAAGATTTATTAGTGTTTGATTTGGGACTCAAGGGTAGCATAGCTTTCAACGATAGCTTAAATTGACAAGAAGCTCGAGTACTTTATTGTTACAAAATTTCAAGGTTTTATGACGCTCCAGTAAAAAGTTACAAGCATTTGTATGTTGCAGACTTTGATAGGTGTAGACGGTCCCGTATAGAAGTTAGGGCCATTTGAGGTTTTATCAGTGTTTGAGTTCGAACTCAAGGGTAGCATAGCTTTGAGCGATAGCTTAAATTGACAAGAGGCTCGAGTTTATTGGTACAAAATTTCAAGGTTTTATGACGCTCCAGTAAAAAGTTACAATCATTTGTATGTTGCAAACTTTGATAGGTGTAGGACGTAACGTATAGAAGTTAGGGCCATTTGAAGTTTTATCAGTGTTTGATTTGGGACTCAAGGGTAGCATAGTTTTGAGCGATAGCTGAAATGTACAAGAGGCTGGAGTACTTTATTGTTACAAAATTTCAAGGCTTTATGACGCTCCAGTAAAAGGTTACAAGCATTTGTATGTTGCAAACTTTGATAGGTGTAGGACATACCGTATAGAAGTTGGGGCCATTTGAAGTTTTATCAGTGTTTGATTTGGGACTCAAGGGTAGCAGAGCTTTCAACGATAGCTTAAATTGACAAGAGGCTCGAGTACTTTATTGTTACAAAATTTCAAGGTTTTATGAGGCTCCAGTAAAATTTACAAGCATTTGTATGTTGCAAACTTTGATAGGTGTAGGACGTACCGTATAGAAGTTAGGGCCATTTGAAGTTTTATCAATGTTTGATTTGTGACTCAAGGGTAGCAAAGCTTTGAGCGATAACAATTGGCAAGAGGCTCGAGTACTTTATTGTTACAAAATTTCAATGTTTTATGACGCTCCAGTAAAAAGTTACAATCATTTGTATGTTGCAAACTTTGATAGGTGCAGGACGTACCGTATAGAAGTTAGGGCCATTTGAAGTTTTATCAGTGTTTGATTTGGGACTCAAGGGTAGCATAGCTTTGAGCGATAGCTTAAATGTACAAGAGGCTGGAGTACTTTATTGTTACAAAATTTCAAGGTTTTATGACGCTCCAGTAAAAAGTTACAAGCATTTGTATGTTGCAGACTTTGATAGGTGTAGTTGGTCCCGTATAGAAGTTAGGGCCATTTGAGGTTTTATCAGTGTTTGAGTTCGGACTCAAGGGTAGCATAGCTTTGAGCGATAGCTTAAATTGACAAGAGGATCGAGTACTTTATTGGTACAACATTTCAAGGTTTTATGACGCTCCAGTAAAAAGTTACAAGCATTTGTATGTTGCAAACTTCGATTGGTTTGGGACGTACCGTATAGAAGTTAAGTCCATTTGAGGTTTTATCAGTGTTTGAGTTGGGACTCAAGGATAGCATAGCTTTCAACGATAGCTTTAATTGACAAGAGGCTGGAGTACTTTATTGTTACAAAATTTCAAGGTTCTATGACGCTCCAGTAAAAAGTTACAAGCATTTGCATGTTGCAAACTTTGATAGGTGTAGGACGTACGTATAGAAGTTAGGGCCATTTGAAGTTTTATCAGTGTTTGAGTTGGGACTCAAGGGTAGCATAGCTTTGAGCGATAGCTTACATTGACAAGAGGCTCGAGTACTTTATTGTTACAAAATTTCAAGGCTTTATGACGCTCCAGTAAAAGGTTACAAGCATTTGTATGTTGCAAACTTTGATAGGTGTAGGACATACCGTATAGAAGTTGGGGCCATTTGAAGTTTTATCAGTGTTTGATTTGGGACTCAATGGTAGCAGAGCTTTCAACGATAGCTTAAATTGACAAGAGGCTCGAGTACCTTATTGTTACAAAATTTCAAGGTTTTATGAGGCTCCAGTAAAATTTACAAGCATTTGTATGTTGCAAACTTTGATAGGTGTAGGACGTACCGTATAGAAGTTAGGGCCATTTGAAGTTTTATCAATGTTTGATTTGTGACTCAAGGGTAGCAAAGCTTTGAGCGATAACAATTGGCAAGAGGCTCGAGTACTTTATTGTTACAAAATTTCAATGTTTTATGACGCTCCAGTAAAAAGTTACAATCATTTGTATGTTGCAAACTTTGATAGGTGTAGGACGTACCGTATAGAAGTTAGGGCCATTTGAAGTTTTATCAGTGTTTGATTTGGGACTCAAGGGTAGCATAGCTTTGAGCGATAGCTTAAATGTACAAGAGGCTGGAGTACTTTATTGTTACAAAATTTCAAGGTTTTATGACGCTCCAGTAAAAAGTTACAAGCATTTGTATGTTGCAGACTTTGATAGGTGTAGTTGGTCCCGTATAGAAGTTAGGGCCATTTGAGGTTTTATCAGTGTTTGAGTTCGGACTCAAGGGTAGCATAGCTTTGAGCGATAGCTTAAATTGACAAGAGGATCGAGTACTTTATTGGTACAACATTTCAAGGTTTTATGACGCTCCAGTAAAAAGTTACAAGCATTTGTATGTTGCAAACTTCGATTGGTTTGGGACGTACCGTATAGAAGTTAAGTCCATTTGAGGTTTTATCAGTGTTTGAGTTGGGACTCAAGGGTAGCATAGCTTTCAACGATAGCTTTAATTGACAAGAGGCTGGAGTACTTTATTGTTACAAAATTTCAAGGTTCTATGACGCTCCAGTAAAAAGTTACAAGCATTTGCATGTTGCAAACTTTGATAGGTGTAGGACGTACCGTATAGAAGTTAGGGCCATTTGAAGTTTTATCAGTGTTTGAGTTGGGACTCAAGGGTAGCATAGCTTTGAGCGATAGCTTACATTGACAAGAGGCTCGAGTACTTTATTGGTACAAAATTTCAAGGTTCTATGACGCTCCAGTAAAAAGTTACAAGCATTTGTATGTTGCAAACTTTGATAGGTGTAGGACGTACCGTATAGGAGTTAGGGCCATTTGAAGTTTTATCAGTGTTTGATTTGGGACTCAAGGGTAGCGCTAGCTTTGAGCGATAGCTTAAATTGACAAGAGGCTCGACTACTTTATTGTTACACAATTTCAAGGTTTTATGAAACTCCAGTAAAAAGTTACAAGCATTTGTATGTTGCAAACTTTGATAGGTGTAGGACGTACCGTATAGAAGTTAGGGTCATTTGAAGTTTTATCAGTGTTTGATTTGGGACTCAAGGGTAGCATAGCTTTGAGCGATAGCTTACATTGACAAGAGGCACGAGTACTTTACTGTTACAAAATTTCAAGGTGTTATGACGCTCCAGTAAAAAGTTACAATCATTTGTATGTTGCAAACTTTGATAGGTGTAGGACGTACCGTATAGAAGTTAGGGCCATTTGAAGTTTTATCAGTGTTTGATTTGGGACTCAAGGGTAGCATAGCTTTGAGCGATAGCTTAAATGTACAAGAGGCTGGAGTACTTTATTGTTACAAAATTTCAAGGTTTTATGACGCTCCATTAAAAAGTTACAAGCATTTGTATGTTGCAAACTTTGATAGGTGTAGGACGTACCGTATAGAAGTTAGGGCCATTTGAAGTTTTATCAGTGTTTGATTTGGGACTCAAGGGTAGCGCTAGCTTTGAGCGATAGCTTAAATTGAGGCTCGACTACTTTATTGTTACAAAATTTCAAGGTTTTATGAAACTCCAGTAAAAACTTACAAGCATTTGTATGTTGTAAATTTTGATAGGTGTAGGACGTACCGTATAGAAGTTAGGGCCATTCGAGGTTTTATCAGTGTTTGAGTTGGGACTCAAGGGTAGCATAGCTTTGAGCGATAGCTTAAATTGACAAGAGGCTCGAATACTTTATTGGTACAAAATTTCAAGGTTTTATGACGCTCCAGGAAAAAGTTACAAGCATTTGTATGTTGCAATTTTGATAGGTGTAGGACATACCGTATAGAAGGTGGGGCCATTTGAAGATTTATCAGTGTTTGATTTGGGACTCAAGGGTAGCATAGCTTTCAACGATAGCTTAAATTGACAAGAAGCTCGAGTACTTTATTGTTACAAAATTTCAAGGTTTTATGACGCTCCAGTAAAAAGTTACAAGCATTTGTATGTTGCAGACTTTGATAGGTGTAGACGGTCCCGTATAGAAGTTAGGGCCATTTGAGGTTTTATCAGTGTTTGAGTTCGGACTCAAGGGTAGCATAGCTTTGAGCGATAGCTTAAATTGACAAGAGGATCGAGTACTTTATTGGTACAACATTTCAAGGTTTTATGACGCTCCAGTAAAAAGTTACAAGCATTTGTATGTTGCAAACTTCGATTGGTTTGGGACGTACCGTATAGAAGTTAAGTCCATTTGAGGTTTTATCAGTGTTTGAGTTGGGACTCAAGGGTAGCATAGCTTTCAACGATAGCTTTAATTGACAAGAGGCTGGAGTACTTTATTGTTACAAAATTTCAAGGTTCTATGACGCTCCAGTAAAAAGTTACAAGCATTTGCATGTTGCAAACTTTGATAGGTGTAGGACGTACCGTATAGAAGTTAGGGCCATTTGAAGTTTTATCAGTGTTTGAGTTGGGACTCAAGGATAGCATAGCTTTGAGCGATAGCTTACATTGACAAGAGGCTCGAGTACTTTATTGGTACAAAATTTCAAGGTTCTATGACGCTCCAGTAAAAAGTTACTAGCATTTGTATGTTGCAAACTTTGATAGGTGTAGGACATACCGTATAGAAGTTAGGGCCATTTGAAGTTTTATCAGTGTTTAATTTGGGACTCAAGGGTAGCATAGCTTTCAACGATAGCTTAAATTGACAAGAGGCTCGAGTTCTTTATTGTTACAAAATTTCAAGGTTTTATGACGCTCCAGTAAAAAGTTACAAGCATTTGTATGTTGCAAACTTTGATAGGTGTAGGACGTACCGTATAGAAGTTAGAGCCATTTGAAGTTTTATCAGTGTTTGATTTGGGACTCAAGGGTAGCATAGCTTTGAGCGATAGCTTAAATGTACAAGAGGCTGGAGTACTTTATTGTTACAAAATTTCAAGGCTTTATGACGCTCCAGTAAAAGGTTACAAGCATTTGTATGTTGCAAACTTTGATAGGTGTAGGACGTACCGTATAGGAGTTAGGGCCATTTGAAGTTTTATCAGTGTTTGATTTGGGACTCAAGGGTAGCGCTAGCTTTGAGCGATAGCTTAAATTGACAAGAGGCTCGACTACTTTATTGTTACAAAATTTCAAGGTTTTATGATACTCCAGTAAAAAGTTACAAGCATTTGTATGTTGCAAACTTTGATAGGTGTAGGACGTACCGTATAGAAGTTAGGGTCATTTGAAGTTTTATCAGTGTTTGATTTGGGACTCAAGGGTAGCATAGCTTTGAGCGATAGCTTACATTGACAAGAGGCACGAGTACTTTACTGTTACAAAATTTCAAGGTGTTATGACGCTCCAGTAAAAAGTTACAAGCATTTGTATGTTGCAAACTTTGATAGGTGTAGGACGTACCGTATAGAAGTTAAGGCCATTTGATGTTTTATCAGTGTTTGAGTTGGGACTCAAGGGTAGCATAGCTTTGAGCGATAGCTTAAATTGACAAGAGGCTCGAGTACTTTATTGGTACAAAATTTCAAGGTTTTATGACGCTCCAGTAAAAAGTTACAAGCATTTGTATGTTGCAAACTTTGATAGGTGTAGGACATACCGTATAGAAGTTAGGGCCATTTGAAGTTTTATCAGTGTTTGATTTGGGACTCAAGGGTAGCATAGCTTTCAACGATAGCTTAAATTGACAAGAGGCTCGAGTACTTTATTGTAAAAAAATTTCAAGGTTTTATGACGCTCCAGTAAAAAGTTACAAGCATTTGTATGTTGCAAACTTTGATAGGTGTAGGACGTTACGTATAGAAGTTAGGGTCATTTGAAGTTTTATCAGTGTTTGATTTGGGACTCAAGGGTAGCATAGCTTTGAGCGATAGCTTACATTGACAAGAGGCACGAGTACTTTACTGTTACAAAATTTCAAGGTGTTATGACGCTCCAGTAAAAAGTTACAATCATTTGTATGTTGCAAACTTTGATAGGTGTAGGACGTACCGTATAGGAGTTAGGGCCATTTGAAGTTTTATCAGTGTTTGATTTGGGACTCAAGGGTAGCGCTAGCTTTGAGCGATAGCTTAAATTGACAAGAGGCTCGACTACTTTATTGTTACAAAATTTCAAGGTTTTATGAAACTCCAGTAAAAAGTTACAAGCATTTGTATGTTGCAAACTTTGAAAGGTGTAGGACGTACCGTATAGAAGTTAGGGCCATTTGAAGTTTTATCAGTGTTTGATTTGGGACTCAAGGGTAGCGCTAGCTTTGAGCGATAGCTTAAATTGAGGCTCGACTACTTTATTGTTACAAAATTTCAAGGTTTTATGAAACTCCAGTAAAAACTTACAAGCATTTGTATGTTGTAAACTTTGATAGGTGTAGGACGTACCGTATAGAAGTTAGGGCCATTCGAGGTTTTATCAGTGTTTGAGTTGGGACTCAAGGGTAGTATAGCTTTGAGCGATAGCTTAAATTGACAAGAGGCTCGAATACTTTATTGGTACAAAATTTCAAGGTTTTATGACGCTCCAGGAAAAAGTTACAAGCATTTGTATGTTGCAAACTTTGATAGGTGTAGGACATACCGTATAGAAGGTGGGGCCATTTGAAGATTTATCAGTGTTTGATTTGGGACTCAAGGGTAGCATAGCTTTCAACGATAGCTTAAATTGACAAGAAGCTCGAGTACTTTATTGTTACAAAATTTCAAGGTTTTATGACGCTCCAGTAAAAAGTTACAAGCATTTGTATGTTGCAGACTTTGATAGGTGTAGACGGTCCCGTATAGAAGTTAGGGCCATTTGAGGTTTTATCAGTGTTTGAGTTCGGACTCAAAGGTAGCATAGCTTTGAGCGATAGCTTAAATTGACAAGAGGATCGAGTACTTTATTGGTACAACATTTCAAGGTTTTATGAAGCTCCAGTAAAAAGTTACAAGCATTTGTATGTTGCAAACTTCGATTGGTTTGGGACGTACCGTATAGAAGTTAAGTCCATTTGAGGTTTTATCAGTGTTTGAGTTAGGACTCAAGGGTAGCATAGCTTTCAACGATAGCTTTAATTGACAAGAGGCTGGAGTACTTTATTGTTACAAAATTTCAAGGTTCTATGACGCTCCAGTAAAAAGTTACAAGCAATTGCATGTTGCAAACTTTGATAGGTGTAGGAAGTACCGTATAGAAGTTAGAGCCATTTGAAGTTTTATCAGTGTTTGATTTGGGACTCAAGGGTAGCATAGCTTTGAGCGATAGCTTAAATGTACAAGAGGCTGGAGTACTTTATTGTTACAAAATTTCAAGGCTTTATGACGCTCCAGTAAAAGGTTACAAGCATTTGTATGTTGCAAACTTTGATAGGTGTAGGACGTACCATATAGGAGTTAGGGCCATTTGAAGTTTTATCAGTGTTTGATTTGGGACTCAAGGGTAGCGCTAGCTTTGAGCGATAGCTTAAATTGACAAGAGGCTCGACTACTTTATTGTTAAAAAATTTCAAGGTTTTATGAAACTCCAGTAAAAAGTTACAAGCATTTGTATGTTGCAAACTTTGATAGGTGTAGGACGTACCGTATAGAAGTGAGGGTCATTTGAAGTTTTATCAGTGTTTGATTTGGGACTCAAGGGTAGCATAGCTTTGAGCGATAGCTTACATTGACAAGAGGCACGAGTACTTTACTGTTACAAAATTTCAAGGTGTTATGACGCTCCAGTAAAAAGTTACAAGCATTTGTATGTTGCTAACTTTGATAGGTGTAGGACGTACCGTATAGAAGTTAAGGCCATTTGATGTTTTATCAGTGTTTGAGTTGGGACTCAAGGGTAGCATAGCTTTGAGCGATAGCTTAAATTGACAAGAGGCTCGAGTACTTTATTGGTACAACATTTCAAGGTTTTATGACGCTCCAGGAAAAAGTTACAAGCATTTGTATGTTGCAATTTTGATAGGTGTAGGACATACCGTATAGAAGGTGGGGCCATTTGAAGATTTATCAGTGTTTGATTTGGGACTCAAGGGTAGCATAGCTTTCAACGATAGCTTAAATTGACAAGAAGCTCGAGTACTTTATTGTTACAAAATTTCAAGGTTTTATGACGCTCCAGTAAAAAGTTACAAGCATTTGTATGTTGCAGACTTTGATAGGTGTAGACGGTCCCGTATAGAAGTTAGGGCCATTTGAGGTTTTATCAGTGTTTGAGTTCGGACTCAAGGGTAGCATAGCTTTGAGCGATAGCTTAAATTGACAAGAGGATCGAGTACTTTATTGGTACAAAATTTCAAGGTTTTATGACGCTCCAGTAAAAAGTTACAAGCATTTGTATGTTGCAAACTTCGATTGGTTTGGGACGTACCGTATAGAAGTTAAGTCCATTTGAGGTTTTATCAGTGTTTGAGTTGGGACTCAAGGGTAGCATAGCTTTCAACGATAGCTTTAATTGACAAGAGGCTGGAGTACTTTATTGTTACAAAATTTCAAGGTTCTATGACGCTCCAGTAAAAAGTTACAAGCATTTGCATGTTGCAAACTTTGATAGGTGTAGGACGTACCGTATAGAAGTTAGGGCCATTTGAAGTTTTATCAGTGTTTGAGTTGGGACTCAAGGGTAGCATAGCTTTGAGCGATAGCTTACATTGACAAGAGGCTCGAGTACTTTATTGGTACAAAATTTCAAGGTTCTATAACGCTCCAGTAAAAAGTTACTAGCATTTGTATGTTGCAAACTTTGATAGGTGTAGGACATACCGTATAGAAGTTAGGGCCATTTGAAGTTTTATCAGTGTTTAATTTGGGACTCAAGGGTAGCATAGCTTTCAACGATAGCTTAAATTGACAAGAGGCTCGAGTTCTTTATTGTTACAAAATTTCAAGGTTTTATGACGCTCCAGTAAAAAGTTACAAGCATTTGTATGTTGCAAACTTTGATAGGTGTAGGACGTACCGTATAGAAGTTAGAGCCATTTGAAGTTTTATCAGTGTTTGATTTGGGACTCAAGGGTAGCATAGCTTTGAGCGATAGCTTAAATGTACAAGAGGCTGGAGTACTTTATTGTTACAAAATTTCAAGGCTTTATGACGCTCCAGTAAAAGGTTACAAGCATTTGTATGTTGCAAACTTTGATAGGTGTAGGACGTACCGTATAGGAGTTAGGGCCATTTGAAGTTTTATCAGTGTTTGATTTGGGACTCAAGGGTAGCGCTAGCTTTGAGCGATAGCTTAAATTGACAAGAGGCTCGACTACTTTATTGTTACAAAATTTCAAGGTTTTATGAGACTCCAGTAAAAAGTTACAAGCATTTGTATGTTGCAAACTTTGATAGGTGTAGGACGTACCGTATAGAAGTTAGGGTCATTTGAAGTTTTATCAGTGTTTGATTTGGGACTCAAGGGTAGCATAGCTTTGAGCGATAGCTTACATTGACAAGAGGCACGAGTACTTTACTGTTACAAAATTTCAAGGTGTTATGACGCTCCAGTAAAAAGTTACAAGCATTTGTATGTTGCAAACTTTGATAGGTGTAGGACGTACCGTATAGAAGTTAAGGCCATTTGATGTTTTATCAGTGTTTGAGTTGGGACTCAAGGGTAGCATAGCTTTGAGCGATAGCTTAAATTGACAAGAGGCTCGAGTACTTTATTGGTACAAAATTTCAAGGTTTTATGACGCTCCAGTAAAAAGTTACAAGCATTTGTATGTTGCAAACTTTGATAGGTGTAGGACATACCGTATAGAAGTTAGGGCCATTTGAAGTTTTATCAGTGATTGATTTGGGACTCAAGGGTAGCATAGCTTTCAACGATAGCTTAAATTGACAAGAGGCTCGAGTACTTTATTGTAAAAAAATTTCAAGGTTTTATGACGCTCCAGTAAAAAGTTACAAGCATTTGTATGTTGCAAACTTTGATAGGTGTAGGACGTACCGTATAGAAGTTAGGGTCATTTGAAGTTTT
Source organism: Clusia tigrina (assembly GCA_920105625.2). Lineage (NCBI taxonomy): Eukaryota > Metazoa > Arthropoda > Insecta > Diptera > Clusiidae > Clusia > Clusia tigrina. The sequence goes on along the minus strand of CAKKTE020000429.1, from coordinate 827,269 downwards.
ATCAGTGTTTGATTTGGGACTCAAGGGTAGCATAGCTTTGAGCGATAGCTTACATTGACAAGAGGCACGAGTACTTTACTGTTACAAAATTTCAAGGTGTTATGACGCTCCAGTAAAAAGTTACAATCATTTGTATGTTGCAAACTTTGATAGGTGTAGGACGTACCGTATAGGAGTTAGGGCCATTTGAAGTTTTATCAGTGTTTGATTTGGGACTCAAGGGTAGCGCTAGCTTTGAGCGATAGCTTAAATTGACAAGAGGCTCGACTACTTTATTGTTACAAAATTTCAAGGTTTTATGAAACTCCAGTAAAAAGTTACAAGCATTTGTATGTTGCAAACTTTGAAAGGTGTAGGACGTACCGTATAGAAGTTAGGGCCATTTGAAGTTTTATCAGTGTTTGATTTGGGACTCAAGGGTAGCGCTAGCTTTGAGCGATAGCTTAAATTGAGGCTCGACTACTTTATTGTTACAAAATTTCAAGGTTTTATGAAACTCCAGTAAAAACTTACAAGCATTTGTATGTTGTAAACTTTGATAGGTGTAGGACGTACCGTATAGAAGTTAGGGCCATTCGAGGTTTTATCAGTGTTTGAGTTGGGACTCAAGGGTAGTATAGCTTTGAGCGATAGCTTAAATTGACAAGAGGCTCGAATACTTTATTGGTACAAAATTTCAAGGTTTTATGACGCTCCAGGAAAAAGTTACAAGCATTTGTATGTTGCAAACTTTGATAGGTGTAGGACATACCGTATAGAAGGTGGGGCCATTTGAAGATTTATCAGTGTTTGATTTGGGACTCAAGGGTAGCATAGCTTTCAACGATAGCTTAAATTGACAAGAAGCTCGAGTACTTTATTGTTACAAAATTTCAAGGTTTTATGACGCTCCAGTAAAAAGTTACAAGCATTTGTATGTTGCAGACTTTGATAGGTGTAGACGGTCCCGTATAGAAGTTAGGGCCATTAGAGGTTTTATCAGTGTTTGAGTTCGGACTCAAAGGTAGCATAGCTTTGAGCGATAGCTTAAATTGACAAGAGGATCGAGTACTTTATTGGTACAACATTTCAAGGTTTTATGACGCTCCAGTAAAAAGTTACAAGCATTTGTATGTTGCAAACTTCGATTGGTTTGGGACGTACCGTATAGAAGTTAAGTCCATTTGAGGTTTTATCAGTGTTTGAGTTAGGACTCAAGGGTAGCATAGCTTTCAACGATAGCTTTAATTGACAAGAGGCTGGAGTACTTTATTGTTACAAAATTTCAAGGTTCTATGACGCTCCAGTAAAAAGTTACAAGCATTTGCATGTTGCAAACTTTGATAGGTGTAGGAAGTACCGTATAGAAGTTAGAGCCATTTGAAGTTTTATCAGTGTTTGATTTGGGACTCAAGGGTAGCATAGCTTTGAGCGATAGCTTAAATGTACAAGAGGCTGGAGTACTTTATTGTTACAAAATTTCAAGGCTTTATGACGCTCCAGTAAAAGGTTACAAGCATTTGTATGTTGCAAACTTTGATAGGTGTAGGACGTACCATATAGGAGTTAGGGCCATTTGAAGTTTTATCAGTGTTTGATTTGGGACTCAAGGGTAGCGCTAGCTTTGAGCGATAGCTTAAATTGACAAGAGGCTCGACTACTTTATTGTTACAAAATTTCAAGGTTTTATGAAACTCCAGTAAAAAGTTACAAGCATTTGTATGTTGCAAACTTTGATAGGTGTAGGACGTACCGTATAGAAGTGAGGGTCATTTGAAGTTTTATCAGTGTTTGATTTGGGACTCAAGGGTAGCATAGCTTTGAGCGATAGCTTACATTGACAAGAGGCACGAGTACTTTACTGTTACAAAATTTCAAGGTGTTATGACGCTCCAGTAAAAAGTTACAAGCATTTGTATGTTGCTAACTTTGATAGGTGTAGGACGTACCGTATAGAAGTTAAGGCCATTTGATGTTTTATCAGTGTTTGAGTTGGGACTCAAGGGTAGCATAGCTTTGAGCGATAGCTTAAATTGACAAGAGGCTCGAGTACTTTATTGGTACAAAATTTCAAGGTTTTATGACGCTCCAGTAAAAAGTTACAAGCATTTGTATGTTGCAAACTTTGATAGGTGTAGGACATACCGTATAGAAGTTAGGGCCATTTGAAGTTTTATCAGTGTTTGATTTGGGACTCAAGGGTAGCATAGCTTTCAACGATAGCTTAAAATGACAAGAGGCTCGAGTACTTTATTGTAAAAAAATTTCAAGGTTTTATGACGCTCCAGTAAAAAGTTACAAGTATTTGTATGTTGCAAACTTTGATAGGTGTAGGACATACCGTATAGAAGTTGGGGCCATTTGAAGCTTTATCAGTGTTTGATTTGGGGCTCAAGGGTATCATAGATTTGAGCGATAGCTTAAATTGACAAGAGGCTCGAGTACTTTATTGGTACAAAATTTCAAGGTTTTATGACGCTCCAGTAAAAAGTTACAAGCATTTGTATGTTGCAAACTTTGAAAGGTGTAGGACATACCGTATAGAAGTTAGGGCCATTTGAAGTTTTATCAGTGTTTGATTTGCGACTCAAGGGTAGCATAGCTTTCAACGATAGCTTAAATTGACAAGAGGCCCGAGTACTTTATTGTTACAAAATTTCAAGGTTTTATGACGCTCCAGTAAAAAGTTACAAGCATTTGTATGTTGCAAACTTTGATAGGTGTAGGACGTACCGTATATAAGTTAGGGCCATTTGAAGTTTTATCAGTGTCTGATTTGGGACTCAAGGGTAGCATAGTTTTGAGCGGTAGCTTAAATTGAAAAGAAGCTCGAGTACTTTATTGTTACAAAATTTCAAGGTTGTATGACGCTCCAGTAAAAAGTTACAAGCATTTGTATGTTGCAAATGTTGATAGGTGTAGGACGTACCGTATAGAAGTTAGGGCCATTTGAAGTTTTATCAGTGTTTGAGTTGGGACTCAAGCATAGCTTTGAGCGATAGCTTAAATTGACAAGAGTCTCGAGTACTTTATTGTTACAAAATTTCAAGGTTTTATGACGCTCCAGTAAAAAGTTACAAGCATTTGTACGTTGCAAACTTTGATAGGTGTAGGACGTACCGTATAGAAGTTAGGGCCATTTGAAGTTTTATCAGTGTTTGATTTGGACTCAAGGGAAGCGCTAGCTTTGAGCGATAGCTTAAATTGACAAGAGGCTCGAGTACTTTATTGTTACAAAATTTCAAGGTTTTATGACACTCCAGTAAAAAGTTACAAGCATTTGTATGTTGCCTACTTTGATAGGTGTAGGACGTACCGTATAGAAGTTAGGGGCATTTAAAGTTTTATCAGTGTTTGATTTGGGACTCAAGGGTAGCATAGCTTTGAGCGATAGCTTAAATTGACAAGGGGTTCGAGTACTTTATTGTTACAAAATTTCAAGGTTTTATGACGCTCCAGTAAAAAGTTACAAGCATTTGTATGTTGCAGACTTTGATAGGTGTAGACGGTCCCGTATAGAAGTTAGGGCCATTTGGGGTTTTATCAGTGTTTGAGTTCGGACTCAAAGGTAGCATAGCTTTGAGCGATAGCTTAAATTGACAAGAGGATCGAGTACTTTATTGGTACAACATTTCAAGGTTTTATGACGCTCCAGTAAAAAGTTACAAGCATTTGTATGTTGCAAACTTCGATTGGTTTGGAACGTACCGTATAGAAGTTAAGTCCATTTGAGGTTTTATCAGTGTTTGAGTTAGGACTCAAGGGTAGCATAGCTTTCAACGATAGCTTTAATTGACAAGAGGCTGGAGTACTTTATTGTTACAAAATTTCAAGGTTCTATGACGCTCCAGTAAAAAGTTACAAGCATTTGCATGTTGCAAACTTTGATAGGTTTAGGACGTACCGTATAGAAGTTAGGGCCATTTGAAGTTTTATCAGTGTTTGAGTTGGGACTCAAGGGTAGCATAGCTTTGAGCGATAGCTTACATTGACAAGAGGCTCGAGTACTTTATTGGTACAAAATTTCAAGGTTCTATGACGCTCCAGTAAAAAGTTACAAGCATTTGTATGTTGCAAACTTTGATAGGTGTAGGACATACCGCATAGAAGTTAGGGCCATTTGAAGTTTTATCAGTGTTTAATTTGGGACTCAAGGGTAGCATAGCTTTCAACGATAGCTTAAATTGACAAGAGGCTCGAGTTCTTTATTGTTACAAAATTTCAAGGTTTTATGACGCTCCAGTAAAAAGTTACAAGCATTTGTATGTTGCAAACTTTGATAGGTGTAGGAAGTACCGTATAGAAGTTAGAGCCATTTGAAGTTTTATCAGTGTTTGATTTGGGACTCAAGGGTAGCATAGCTTTGAGCGATAGCTTAAATGTACAAGAGGCTGGAGTACTTTATTGTTACAAAATTTCAAGGCTTTATGACGCTCCAATAAAAGGTTACAAGCATTTGTATGTTGCAAACTTTGATAGGTGTAGGACGTACCATATAGGAGTTAGGGCCATTTGAAGTTTTATCAGTGTTTGATTTGGGACTCAAGGGTAGCGCTAGCTTTGAGCGATAGCTTAAATTGACAAGAGGCTCGACTACTTTATTGTTACAAAATTTCAAGGTTTTATGAAACTCCAGTAAAAAGTTACAAGCATTTGTATGTTGCAAACTTTGATAGGTGTAGGACGTACCGTATAGAAGTGAGGGTCATTTGAAGTTTTATCAGTGTTTGATTTGGGACTCAAGGGTAGCATAGCTTTGAGCGATAGCTTACATTGACAAGAGGCACGAGTACTTTACTGTTACAAAATTTCAAGGTGTTATGACGCTCCAGTAAAAAGTTACAAGCATTTGTATGTTGCTAACTTTGATAGGTGTAGGACGTACCGTATAGAAGTTAAGGCCATTTGATGTTTTATCAGTGTTTGAGTTGGGACTCAAGGGTAGCATAGCTTTGAGCGATAGCTTAAATTGACAAGAGGCTCGAGTACTTTATTGGTACAAAATTTCAAGGTTTTATGACGCTCCAGTAAAAAGTTACAAGCATTTGTATGTTGCAAACTTTGATAGGTGTAGGACATACCGTATAGAAGTTAGGGCCATTTGAAGTTTTATCAGTGTTTGATTTGGGACTCAAGGGTAGCATAGCTTTCAACGATAGCTTAAATTGACAAGAGGCTCGAGTACTTTATTGTAAAAAAATTTCAAGGTTTTATGACGCTCCAGTAAAAAGTTACAAGTATTTGTATGTTGCAAACTTTGATAGGTGTAGGACATACCGTATAGAAGTTGGGGCCATTTGAAGCTTTATCAGTGTTTGATTTGGGGCTCAAGGGTATCATAGATTTGAGCGATAGCTTAAATTGACAAGAGGCTCGAGTACTTTATTGGTACAAAATTTCAAGGTTTTATGACGCTCCAGTAAAAAGTTACAAGCATTTGTATGTTGCAAACTTTGATAGGTGTAGGACATACCGTATAGAAGTTAGGGCCATTTGAAGTTTTATCAGTGTTTGATTTGCGACTCAAGGGTAGCATAGCTTTCAACGATAGCTTAAATTGACAAGAGGCCCGAGTACTTTATTGTTACAAAATTTCAAGGTTTTATGACGCTCCAGTAAAAAGTTACAAGCATTTGTATGTTGCAAACTTTGATAGGTGTAGGACGTACCGTATATAAGTTAGGGCCACTTGAAGTTTTATCAGTGTCTGATTTGGGACTCAAGGGTAGCATAGTTTTGAGCGGTAGCTTAAATTGAAAAGAAGCTCGAGTACTTTATTGTTACAAAATTTCAAGGTTGTATGACGCTCCAGTAAAAAGTTACAAGCATTTGTATGTTGCAAATGTTGATAGGTGTAGGACGTACCGTATAGAAGTTAGGGCCATTTGAAGTTTTATCAGTGTTTGAGTTGGGACTCAAGCATAGCTTTGAGCGATAGCTTAAACTGACAAGAGTCTCGAGTACTTTATTGTTACAAAATTTCAAGGTTTTATGACGCTCCAGTAAAAACTTACAAGCATTTGTACGTTGCAAACTTTGATAGGTGTAGGACGTACCGTATAGAAGTTAGGGCCATTTGAAGTTTTATCAGTGTTTGATTTGGACTCAAGGGAAGCGCTAGCTTTGAGCGATAGCTTAAATTGACAAGAGGCTCGAGTACTTTATTGTTACAAAATTTCAAGGTTTTATGACACTCCAGTAAAAAGTTACAAGCATTTGTATGTTGCCTACTTTGATAGGTGTAGGACGTACCGTATAGAAGTTAGGGGCATTTAAAGTTTTATCAGTGTTTGATTTGGGACTCAAGGGTAGCATAGCTTTGAGCGATAGCTTAAATTGACAAGGGGTTCGAGTACTTTATTGTTACAAAATTTCAAGGTTTTATGACGCTCCAGTAAAAAGTTACAAGCATTTGTATGTTGCAGACTTTGATAGGTGTAGACGGTCCCGTATAGAAGTTAGGGCCATTTGAGGTTTTATCAGTGTTTGAGTTCGGACTCAAAGGTAGCATAGCTTTGAGCGATAGCTTAAATTGACAAGAGGATCGAGTACTTTATTGGTACAACATTTCAAGGTTTTATGACGCTCCAGTAAAAAGTTACAAGCATTTGTATGTTGCAAACTTCGATTGGTTTGGGACGTACCGTATAGAAGTTAAGTCCATTTGAGGTTTTATCAGTGTTTGAGTTAGGACTCAAGGGTAGCATAGCTTTCAACGATAGCTTTAATTGACAAGAGGCTGGAGTACTTTATTGTTACAAAATTTCAAGGTTCTATGACGCTCCAGTAAAAAGTTACAAGCATTTGCATGTTGCAAACTTTGATAGGTGTAGGACGTACCGTATAGAAGTTAGGGCCATTTGAAGTTTTATCAGTGTTTGAGTTGGGACTCAAGGGTAGCATAGCTTTGAGCGATAGCTTACATTGACAAGAGGCTCGAGTACTTTATTGGTACAAAATTTCAAGGTTCTATGACGCTCCAGTAAAAAGTTACAAGCATTTGTATGTTGCAAACTTTGATAGGTGTAGGACATACCGCATAGAAGTTAGGGCCATTTGAAGTTTTATCAGTGTTTAATTTGGGACTCAATGGTAGCATAGCTTTCAACGATAGCTTAAATTGACAAGAGGCTCGAGTTCTTTATTGTTACAAAATTTCAAGGTTTTATGACGCTCCAGTAAAAAGTTACAAGCATTTGTATGTTGCAAACTTTGATAGGTGTAGGAAGTACCGTATAGAAGTTAGAGCCATTTGAAGTTTTATCAGTGTTTGATTTGGGACTCAAGGGTAGCATAGCTTTGAGCGATAGCTTAAATGTACAAGAGGCTGGAGTACTTTATTGTTACAAAATTTCAAGGCTTTATGACGCTCCAGTAAAAGGTTACAAGCATTTGTATGTTGCAAACTTTGATAGGTGTAGGACGTACCATATAGGAGTTAGGGCCATTTGAAGTTTTATCAGTGTTTGATTTGGGACTCAAGGGTAGCGCTAGCTTTGAGCGATAGCTTAAATTGACAAGAGGCTCGACTACTTTATTGTTACAAAATTTCAAGGTTTTATGAAACTCCAGTAAAAAGTTACAAGCATTTGTATGTTGCAAACTTTGATAGGTGTAGGACGTACCGTATAGAAGTGAGGGTCATTTGAAGTTTTATCAGTGTTTGATTTGGGACTCAAGGGTAGCATAGCTTTGAGCGATAGCTTACATTGACAAGAGGCACGAGTACTTTACTGTTACAAAATTTCAAGGTGTTATGACGCTCCAGTAAAAAGTTACAAGCATTTGTATGTTGCTAACTTTGATAGGTGTAGGACGTACCGTATAGAAGTTAAGGCCATTTGATGTTTTATCAGTGTTTGAGTTGGGACTCAAGGGTAGCATAGCTTTGAGCGATAGCTTAAATTGACAAGAGGCTCGAGTACTTTATTGGTACAAAATTTCAAGGTTTTATGACGCTCCAGTAAAAAGTTACAAGCATTTGTATGTTGCAAACTTTGATAGGTGTAGGACATACCGTATAGAAGTTAGGGCCATTTGAAGTTTTATCAGTGTTTGATTTGGGACTCAAGGGTAGCATAGCTTTCAACGATAGCTTAAATTGACAAGAGGCTCGAGTACTTTATTGTAAAAAAATTTCAAGGTTTTATGACGCTCCAGTAAAAAGTTACAAGTATTTGTATGTTGCAAACTTTGATAGGTGTAGGACATACCGTATAGAAGTTGGGGCCATTTGAAGCTTTATCAGTGTTTGATTTGGGGCTCAAGGGTATCATAGATTTGAGCGATAGCTTAAATTGACAAGAGGCTCGAGTACTTTATTGGTACAAAATTTCAAGGTTTTATGACGCTCCAGTAAAAAGTTACAAGCATTTGTATGTTGCAAACTTTGATAGGTGTAGGACATACCGTATAGAAGTTAGGGCCATTTGAAGTTTTATCAGTGTTTGATTTGCGACTCAAGGGTACCATAGCTTTCAACGATAGCTTAAATTGACAAGAGGCCCGAGTACTTTATTGTTACAAAATTTCAAGGTTTTATGACGCTCCAGTAAAAAGTTACAAGCATTTGTATGTTGCAAACTTTGATAGGTGTAGGACGTACCGTATATAAGTTAGGGCCATTTGAAGTTTTATCAGTGTCTGATTTGGGACTCAAGGGTAGCATAGTTTTGAGCGGTAGCTTAAATTGAAAAGAAGCTCGAGTACTTTATTGTTACAAAATTTCAAGGTTGTATGACGCTCCAGTAAAAAGTTACAAGCATTTGTATGTTACAAATGTTGATAGGTGTAGGACGTACCGTATAGAAGTTAGGGCCATTTGAAGTTTTATCAGTGTTTGAGTTGGGACTCAAGCATAGCTTTGAGCGATAGCTTAAATTGACAAGAGTCTCGAGTACTTTATTGTTACAAAATTTCAAGGTTTTATGACGCTCCAGTAAAAAGTTACAAGCATTTGTACGTTGCAAACTTTGATAGGTGTAGGACGTACCGTATAGAAGTTAGGGCCATTTGAAGTTTTATCAGTGTTTGATTTGGACTCAAGGGAAGCGCTAGCTTTGAGCGATAGCTTAAATTGACAAGAGGCTCGAGTACTTAATTGTTACAAAATTTCAAGGTTTTATGACACTCCAGTAAAAAGTTACAAGCATTTGTATGTTGCCTACTTTGATAGGTGTAGGACGTACCGTATAGAAGTTAGGGGCATTTAAAGTTTTATCAGTGTTTGATTTGGGACTCAAGGGTAGCATAGCTTTGAGCGATAGCTTAAATTGACAAGGGGTTCGAGTACTTTATTGTTACAAAATTTCAAGGTTTTATGACGCTCCAGTAAAAAGTTACAAGCATTTGTACGTTGCAAACTTTGATAGGTGTAGGACGTACCGTATAGAAGTTAGGGCCATTTGAAGTTTTATCAGTGTTTGATTTGGACTCAAGGGAAGCGCTAGCTTTGAGCGATATCTTAAATTGACAAGAGGCTCGAGTACTTTATTGTTACAAAATTTCAAGGTTTTATGACACTCCAGTAAAAAGTTACAAGCATTTGTATGTTGCAAACTTTGATAGGTGTAGGACGTACCGTATAGGAGTTAGGGCCATTTGAAGTTTTATCAGTGTTTGATTTGGGAATCAAGGGTAGCGCTAGCTTTGAGCGATAGCTTACATTGACAAGAGGCTCGACTACTTTATTGTTACAAAATTTCAAGGTTTTATGAAACTCCAGTAAAAAGTTACAAGCATTTGTATGTTGCAAACGTTGATAGGTGTAGGACGTACCGTATAGAAGTTAAGGCCATTTGATGTTTTATCAGTGTTTGAGTTGGGACTCAAGGGTAGCATAGCTTTGAGCGATAGCTTAAATTGACAAGAGGCTCGAGTACTTTATTGGTACAAAATTTCAAGGTTTTATGACGCTCCAGTAAAAAGTTACAAGCATTTGTATGTTGCAAACTTTGATAGGTGTAGGACATACCGTATAGAAGTTAGGGCCATTTGAAGTTTTATCAGTGTTTGAGTTGGGACTCAAGGGTAGCATAGCTTTGAGCGATAGCTTACATTGACAAGAGGCTCGAGTACTTTATTGGTACAAAATTTCAAGGTTCTATGACGCTCCAGTAAAAAGTTACAAGCATTTGTATGTTGCAAACTTTGATAGGTGTAGGACATACCGTATAGAAGTTAGGGCCATTTGAAGTTTTATCAGTGTTTGAGTTGGGACTCAAGCATAGCTTTGAGCGATAGCTTAAATTGACAAGAGGCTCGAGTACTTTATTGTTACAAAATTTCAAGGTTTTATGACGCTCCAGTAAAAAGTTACAAGCATTTGTACGTTGCAAACTTTGATAGGTGTAGGACGTACCGTATAGAAGTTAGGGCCATTTGAAGTTTTATCAGTGTTTGATTTGGACTCAAGGGAAGCGCTAGCTTTGAGCGATAGCTTAAATTGACAAGAGGCTCGAGTACTTTATTGTTACAAAATTTCAAGGTTTTATGACACTCCAGTAAAAAGTTACAAGCATTTGTATGTTGCCTACTTTGATAGGTGTAGGACGTACCGTATAGAAGTTAGGGGCATTTAAAGTTTTATCAGTGTTTGATTTGGGACTCAAGGGTAGCATAGCTTTGAGCGATAGCTTAAATTGACAAGGGGTTCGAGTACTTTATTGTTACAAAATTTCAAGGTTTTATGACGCTCCAGTAAAAAGTTACAAGCATTTGTACGTTGCAAACTTTGATAGGTGTAGGACGTACCGTATAGAAGTTAGGGCCATTTGAAGTTTTATCAGTGTTTGATTTGGACTCAAGGGAAGCGCTAGCTTTGAGCGATATCTTAAATTGACAAGAGGCTCGAGTACTTTATTGTTACAAAATTTCAAGGTTTTATGACACTCCAGTAAAAAGTTACAAGCATTTGTATGTTGCAAACTTTGCTAAGTGTAGGACGTACCGTATAGAAGTTAGGGCCATTTGAAGTTTTATCAATGTTTGATTTGGTCCTCAAGGGTAGCATAGCTTTGAGCGATAGCTTAAATTGACAAGAGGCTCGAGTACTTTATTGTTACAAAATTTCAAGGTTTTATGACGCTCCAGTAAAAAGTTACAAACATTTGTATGTTGCAAACTTTGATAGGTGTAGGGCGTACCGTATAGAAGTTAGGGCCATTTGAAGTTTTATGAGTGTTTGATTTGGGACTCAAGGGTAGCATAGCTTTGAGCGATAGCTTAAATTGACAAGAGGCTCGAGTACTTTATTATTACAAAATTTCAAGGTTTTATGACGCTCCAGTAAAAAGTTACAAGCACTTGTATGTTGGAAACTTTGATAGGTGTAGGACGCACCGTATAGAAGTTAGGGGCATTTGAAATTTTATCAGTGTTTGATTTGGGACTCAAGGGTAGCATAGCTTTGAGCGATTGCTGAAATTGACAAGAGGCACGAGTACTTTATTGTTACAAAATTCCAAGGTTTTATGACGCTCCAGTAAAAACTTACAAGCATTTGTATGTTGCAAACTTTGATAGGTGTAGGACGTACCGTATAAAAGTTAGGGCCATTTGAAGTTTTATCAGTGTTTGATTTGGGACTCAATAATAGCATAACTTTGAGCGATAGCTTAAATTGACAAGAGGATCGAGTACTTTATTGTTACAAAATTTCAAGGTTTTATGACGCTCCAGTAAAAAGTTACAAACATTTGTATGTTGCAAACTTTGATAGGTGTAGGACGTACCGTATAGAAGTTAGAGGCATTTGAAGTTTTATTAGTGTTTGATTTGGGACTCAAGGGAAGCTTAGCTTTGAGTGATAACTTAAATTGACAAGAGGCTCGAGTACTTTATTATTACAAAATTTCAAGGTTTTATGACGCTCCATTAAAAAGTTACAAGCATTTGTATGTTGCAAACTTTGATAGGTGTAGGACGTACCGTATAGAAGTTAGGGCCATTTGAAGTTTTATCAGTGTTTGATTTGGGACTCAAGGGTAGCATAGCTTTGAGCGATAGCTTAAATTGAAAAGAGGCTCGAGTACTTTATTATTACAAAATTTCAAGGTTTTATGACGCTCCAGTAAAAAGTTACAAGCATTTGTATGTTGGCAAACTTTGATAGGTGTAGGACATACCGTATAGAAGTTAGGGCCATTTTAAGTTTTACCAGTGTTTGGTTTGGGACTCAGGAATAGAATAACTTTGAGCGATAGCTTAAATTGACAAGAGGCTCGAGTACTTTATTGTTACAAAATTTCAAGGTTTTATGACGCTCCAGTAAAAAGTTACAAACATTTGTATGCTGCAAACTTTGATAGGTGTAGGACGTACCGGATAGAAGTTAGAGCCATTTGTAGGTTTATTAATGTTTGATTTGGGGCTCAAGGGAAGCATAGATTTGAGTGATAGCTAAATTGGCAAAAGGCTCGAGTACTTTATTATTACAAAATTTCAAGGATTTATGACGCTCCAGTAAAAAGTTACAAGCATTTGTATGCTGCAAACTTTGATAGGTGTAGGACGTACCGTATAGAAGTTAGGGCCATTTGAAGTATTATCAGTGTTTGATTTGAGACTCAAGGGTAGCATAGACTCAAGGGTTACAAAATTTCCAGATTTTATGACCCTCCAGTAAAAAGTTACAAGCTTTTGTATGTTGCAAGCATTGATAGGTGCAGGACGTACCGTATAGAAGTTAGGGCCATTTGAAATGTTATCAGTCTTTGATTTGGGACTCAAGGGTAGCATAGCTTTGAGCTATAGCTTAAATTGAAAAGAGGCTCGAGTACTTTATTGTTACAAAATTTCAAGGTTTATGACGCTAAAAAGTTACAAGCATTTGTATGTTGAAAACTTTGATAAGGGTAGGACGTACCGTATAGAAGTTAGGGCCATTTGAAGTTTTATCAGTGTTTGACTTGGGACTCAAGGGTAGCATAGTTTTGTGCGATAGTTTAAATTGAGAAGAGGCTCCAGTACTTTATTGTTTCAACATTTCAAGGTTTTATGACGCTCCAGTAAAAAGTTACTAGCATTTGTATGTTCCAAACTTTGATAGGTGTAGGACGCACCGTAAAGAAGTTAGGGCCATTTGAAGTTTTATCATTGTTTGATTTGGGACTCAATAATAGCATAACTTTGAGCGATAGCTTAAATTGACAAGAGGATCGAGTACTTTATTGTTACAAAATTTCAAGGTTTTATGACGCTCCAGTAAAAAGTTACAAACATTTGTATGTTGCAAACTTTGATAGGTGTAGGACGTACCGTATAGAAGTTAGAGGCATTTGAAGTTTTATTAGTGTTTGATTTGGGACTCAAGGGAAGCTTAGCTTTGAGTGATAACTTAAATTGACAAGAGGCTCGAGTACTTTATTATTACAAAATTTCAAGGTTTTATGACGCTCCATTAAAAAGTTACAAGCATTTGTATGTTGCAAACTTTGATAGGTGTAGGACGTACCGTATAGAAGTTAGGGCCATTTGAAGTTTTATCAGTGTTTGATTTGGGACTCAAGGGTAGCATAGCTTTGAGCGATAGCTTAAATTGAAAAGAGGCTCGAGTACTTTATTATTACAAAATTTCAAGGTTTTATGACGCTCCAGTAAAAAGTTACAAGCATTTGTATGTTTGCAAACTTTGATAGGTGTAGGACATACCGTATAGAAGTTAGGGCCATTTTAAGTTTTACCAGTGTTTGGTTTGGGACTCAGGAATAGAATAACTTTGAGCGATAGCTTAAATTGACAAGAGGCTCGAGTACTTTATTGTTACAAAATTTCAAGGTTTTATGACGCTCCAGTAAAAAGTTACAAGCATTTGTATGTTGCAAACTTTGATAGGTGTAGGATGTACCGTATAAAAGTTAGAGCCATTTGAAGTTTTACCAGTGTTTGATTTGGGACTCAAGGGTAGCATAGCTTTGAGCGATCGCTTAAATTGACAAGAGGCTCGAGTACTTTATTGTTACAAAATTTCAAGGTTTTATGACGCTCCAGTAAAAAGTTACAAGCATTTGTATATTGCAAACTTTGATAGATGTAGGACGTACTGTATAGAAGTTAGTGCCGTTTGAAGTTTTATCAGTGTTTTATTTGAGACTCAAGGGTAGCATAGCTTTGAGCGATAGCTTAAATTGACAAGAGGCTCGAGTACTTTATTGTTACAAAATTTAAAGATTATATGACGCTCCAGTAAAAAGTTACAAGCATTTGTATGTTGCAAACTTTGATGGGTGCAGGACGTACCGTATAGAAGTTAGGGCCATTTGAAATTTTATCTGTGTTTGATTTTGGACTCAAGGGTAGCATAGCTTTGAGCGATAGTTTAAATTGAGAAGAGGCTCGAGTACTTTATTGTTACAAAATTTCAAGGTTTTATGACGCTCCAGTAAAAAGTTACAAGCATTTGTATGTTGCAAACTTTGATAAGTGTAGGACGTACCGTATAGAAGTTAGGGGCATTTGAAGTTTTATCAGTGTTTGATTTGGGCCTCAAGGGTAGCATAGCTTTGAGCGATAGTTTAAATTGAGAAGAGGCTCAAGTACTTTATTGTTACAAAATTTCAAGGTTTTATGACGCTCCAGTAAAAAGTTACAAGCATTTGTATGTTGCAAACTTTGATAGGTGTAGGACGTACCGTATAGAAGTTAGGGCCATTTGAAGTTTTATCATTGTTTGATTTGGGATTCAAGGGTAGCATAGCTTTGAGCGATAGCTTAAATTGACAAGAGGCTCGAGGTCTTTATTGTTACAAAGTTTCAAGAATTTATGACGCTAAAGTAAAAAGTTACAAGCATTTGTTTGTTGCCAACGTTGATAGGTGTAGGACGTACCGTATAGAAGTTAGGGCCATTTGAAGTTTTATCAGTGTTTGATTTGGGACTCAAGGGTAGCACAGCTTTGAGCGATAGTTTAATTCGACAAGAGGCTCGAGTACTTTATTGTTACAAAATTTCAAGGTTTTATGACGCTCCAGTAAAAAGTTACAAGCATTTGTATGTTGCAAACTTTGATAGGTGTAGGACGTACTGTATAGAAGTTACGGCTGTGAGAAGTTTTATCAGTGTTTGATTTGAGACTCAAGGGTAGCATAGCTTTGAGCAATAGCTTAAATTGACAAGAGGGTCGAGTACTTTATTGTTACAAAATTTCCAGATTTTATGACGCTGCAGTAAAAGGTTACAAGCATTTTTATGTTGCAAACTTTGATAGGTGCAGGACGTACCGTATAGAAATTAGGGCCATTTGAAATTTTACCAGTGTTTGATTTGGGCCTCAAGGGTAGCATAGCTTTGAGCGATAGCTTAAATTGACAAGAGGCTCGAGGTCTTTATTGTTACAAAGTTTCAAGAATTTATGACGCTCCGGTAAAAAGCTACAAGCATTTGTATGTTGCCAACTTTGATAGGTGTAGGACGTACCGTATAGAAGTTAGGGCCATTTGAAGTTTTATCAGTGTTTGATTTGGGACTCACGGGAGCATAGCTTTGAGCTATAGCTTAAATTGACAAGAGGCTCGAGTACTTTATTGCTACAAAATTTCAAGGTTTTATGAAGCTCCAGTAAAAAGTTACAAGCATTTGTATGTTGCAAACTCTGATAGGAGTAGCACGTACCGTATAGAAGTTAGGGCCATTTGAAGTTTTATCAATGTTTGATTTGGGACTCAAGGGGAGCATAGCTGTGAGCGATAACTTAAATTGACAAGAGGCTCGAGTACTTTATTGTTAGAAAATTTTAAGGTTTTATGACGCTCCAGTAAAAAGTTACAAGCATTTGTATGTTGCAAACTTTGATAGGTGTAGGACGCACCGTATTGAAGTTAGGGCCATTTGAAGTTTTATCAGTGTTTGATTTGGGACTCAAGGGTAGCATAGCTTTGAGCGATAGCTTAAATTGACAAGAGGCTCGAGTACTTTATTGTTACAAAATTTCAAAGTTTTATGACACCCCAGTAAAAAGTTACAAGCATTTGTATGTTCCAAACTTTGATAGGTGTAGGACGTACTGTACAGAAGTTAGGGCCATTTGAAGTTTTATCATTGTTTGATTTGGGACTCAAGGGTAGCATAGCTTTGAGCGATAGCTTAAATTGAACAGAGGTTCGAGGTCTTTATTGTTACAAAATTTCAACGTTTTATGACGCTCCAGTAAAAAGTTACAAGCATTTGTATGTTGCAAACTTTGATAAGTGTAGGACGTACCGTATAGAAGTTATGGCCATTTGAAGTTTTATCAGTGTTTGATTTGGGACTCAAGGGTAGCATAGCTTTGAGCGATAGCTTAAATTGACAAGAGGCTCGAGTACTTTATTGTTACAAAATTTCAAGGTTTTATGACGCTCCAATAAAAAGTTACAAGCATTTGTAGGTTGCAAACTTTGGTATGTGTAGGACGTACTGTATAGAAGTTAGTGCCGTTCGAAGTTTTATCAGTGTTTGATTTGGGACTCAAGGGTATCATAGCTTTGAGCGATAGCTTAAATTGACAAGAGGCTCGAGTACTTTATTGTTTGCAAAATTTCAAGGTTTTATGACGCTCCAGTAAAAAGTTACAAGCATTTGTATGTTGCAAACTTTGATAAGTGTAGCATGTACCGTATAGAAGTTATGGCCATTTGAAGTTTTATCAGTGTTTAATTTGGGACTCAAGGGTAGCATAGCTTTGAGCGATAGTTTAAATTGAGAAGAGGCTCAAGTACTTTATTGTTACAAAATTTCAAGGTTTTATGACGCTCCAGTAAAAAGTTACAAGCATTTGTATGTTGCAAACTTTGATAGGTGTAGGACGTACCGTATAGAAATTAGGGTTATTTGAAGTTTTATCAGTGTTTGATTTGGGACTCAAGGGTAGCATAGCTTTGAGCGATAGCTTAAATTGAACAGAGGCTCGAGGTCTTTATTGTTACAAAATTTCAAGGTTTTATGACGCTCCAGTAAAAAGTTACAAGCATTTGTATGTTGCAAACTTTGATAGGTGTAGGACGTACCGTATAGAAGTTAGGGCCATTTGAAGTTTTATCATTGTTTGATTTGGGATTCAAGGGTAGCATAGCTTTGAGCGATAGCTTAAATTGACAAGAGGCCCGAGGTCTTTATTGTTACAAAGTTTCAAGATTTTTTGACGCTCCAGTAAAAAGTTACAAGCATTTGTTTGTTGCCAACTTTGATAGGTGTAGGACGTACCGTATAGAAGTTAGGGCCATTTGAAGTTTTATCAGTGTTTGATTTGGGACTCAAGGGTAGCATAGCTTTGAGCGATAGCTTAAATTGACAAGAGGCTCGAGTACTTTATTGTTACAAAATTTCAAGGTTTTATGACGCTCCAGTAAAAAGTTACAAGCATTTGTATGTTGCAAACTTTGAGAGGTGTAAGACGTACTGTATAGAAGTTACGGCTGAGAGAAGTTTTATCAGTGTTTGATTTGAGACTCAAAGGTAGCATAGCTTTGAGCGATAGCTTAAATTGACAAGAGGGTCGAGTACTTTATTGTTACAAAAATTTCCAGATTTTATGACGCTGCAGTAAAAGGTTACAAGCATTTTTATGTTGCAAACTTTGATAGGTGCAGGACGTTCCGTATAGAAATTAGGGCCATTTGAAATGTTACCAGTGTTTGATTTGGGACTCAAGGGTAGCATAGCTTTGAGCGATAGCTTAAATTGACAAGAGGCTCGAGGTCTTTATTGTTACAAAATTTCAACGTTTTATGACGCTCCAGTAAAAAGTTACAAGCATTTGTATGTTGCAAACTTTGATAAGTGTAGGACGTACCATATAGAAGTTATGGCCATTTGAAGTTTTATCAGTGTTTGATTTGGGACTCAAGGGTAGCATAGCTTTGAGCGATAGCTTAAATTGACAAGAGGCTCGAGTACTTTATTGTTACAAAATTTCAAGGTTTTATGACGCTCCAATAAAAAGTTACAAGCATTTGTAGGTTGCAAACTTTGGTATGTGTAGGACGTACTGTATAGAAGTTAGTGCCGTTTGAAGTTTAATCAGTGTTTGATTTGGGACTCAAGGGTATCATAGCTTTGAGCGATAGCTTAAATTGACAAGAGGCTCGAGTACTTTATTGTTGCAAAATTTCAAGGTTTTATGACGCTCCAGTAAAAAGTTACAAGCATTTGTATGTTGCAAACTTTGATAAGTGTAGCATGTACCGTATGGAAGTTATGGCCATTTGAAGTTTTATCAGTGTTTAATTTGGGACTCAAGGGTAGCATAGCTTTGAGCGATAGGTTAAATTGAGAAGAGGCTCAAGTACTTTATTGTTACAAAATTTCAAGGTTTTATGACGCTCCAGTAAAAAGTTACAAGCATTTGTATGTTGCAAACTTTAATAGGTGTAGGACGTACCGTATAGAAATTAGGGTTATTTGAAGTTTTATCAGTGTTTGATTTGGGACTCAAGGGTAGCATAGCTTTGAGCGATAGCTTAAATTGACAAGAGGCTCGAGTACTATATTGTTACAAAATTTCAAGGTTTTATGACGCTCCAGTAAAAAGTTACAAGCATTTGTATGTTGCAAACTTTGATAGGTGTAGGACGTACCGTATAGAAGTTAGGGCTATTTGAAGTTTTATTAAGTGTTTGATTTGGGACTCAAGGGTAGCATAGCATTGAGCGATAGCTTAAATTGAGAAGAGGCTCGAGGTCTTTATTGTTACAAAATTTCAAGGTTTTATGACGCTCCAGTAAAAAGTTACAAGCATTTGTATGTTGCAAACTTTGATAGGTGTAGGATGTACCGTATAAAAGTTAGGGCCATTTGAAGTTTTACCAGTATTTGATTTGGGACTCAAGGGTAGCACAGCTTTGAGCGATAGCTTAAATTGACAAGAGGCTCGAGTACTTTATTGTTACAAAATTTCAAAGTTTTATAACGCCCCAGTAAAAAGTTACAAGCATTTGTATGTTCCAAACTTTGATGTATGTAGGACGTACCGTACAGAAGTCAGGGACATTTGAAGTTTTATCATTGTTTGATTTGGGACTCAAGGGTAGCATAGCTTTGAGCGATAGTTTAAATTGAGAAGAGGCTCGAGGTCTTTATTGTTACAAAATTTCAAGGTTTTATGACGCTCCAGTAAAAACTTACAAGCATTTGTATGTTGCAAACTTTGATAGGTGTAGGATGTACCGTATAAAAGTTAGGGCCATTTGAAGTTTTACCAGTGTTTGATTTGGGACTCAAGGGTAGCACAGCTTTGAGCGATAGCTTAAATTGACAAGAGGCTCGAGTACTTTATTGTTACAAAATTTCAAGGTTTTATGACGCTCCAGTAAAAAGTTACAAGCATTTGTATATTGCAAACTTTGATAGATGCAGGACGTACTGTATAGAAGTTAGTGCAGTTTGAAGTTTTATCAGTGTTTTATTTGAAACTCAAGGGTAGCATAGCTTTGAGCGATAGCTTAAATAGACAAGAGGCTCGAGTACTTTATTGTTACAAAATTTAAAGATTATATGACGCTCCAGTAAAAAGTTACAAGCATTTGTATGTTGCAAACTTTGATGGGTGCAGGACGTATCGTATAGAAGTTAGGGCCATTTGAAATTTTATCTGTGTTTGATTTGGGACTCAAGGGTACCATAGCTTTGAGCGATAGTATAAATTAAGAAGAGGCTCGAGTACTTTATTGTTACAAAATTTCAAGGTTTTATGACGCTCCAGTAAAAAGTTACAAGCATTTGTATGTTGCAAACTTTGATAAGTGTAGGACGTACCGTATAGAAGTTAGGGCCATTTGAAGTTTTATCAGTGTTTGATTTGGGCCTCAAGGGTAGCATAGCTTTGAGCGATAGTTTAAATTGAGAAGAGGCTCAAGTACTTTATTGTTACAAAATTTCAAGGTTTTATGACGCTCCAGTAAAAAGTTACAAGCATTTGTATGTTGCAAACTTTGATAGGTGTAGGACGTACCGTATAGAAGTTAGGGCCATTTGAAGTTTTATCATTGTTTGATTTGGGACTCAAGGGTAGCATAGCTTTGAGCGATAGCTTAAATTGACAAGAGGCTTGTGGTCTTTATTGTTACAAAATTTCAAGGTTTTATGACGCTCCGGTAAAAAGCTACAAGCATTTGTATGTTGCCAACTTTGATAGGTGTAGGACGTACCGTATAGAAGTTAGGGCCATTTGAAGTTTTATCAGTGTTTGATTTGGGACTCAAGGGAGCATAGCTTTGAGCTATAGCTTAAATTGACAAGAGGCTCGAGTACTTTATTGTTACAAAATTTCAAGGTTTTATGAAGCTCCAGTAAAAAGTTACAAGCATTTGTATGTTGCAAACTTTGATAGCTGTAGGAAGTACCGTATAGAAATTATGGCCATTTGAAGTTTTATCAGTGTTTGATTTGGGACTCAAGGGTAGCATAGCTTTGAGCGAGAGCTTAAATTGACAAGAGGCTCGAGTACTATATTGTTACAAAATTTCAAGGTTTTATGACGCTCCAGTAAAAAGATACATGCATTTGTATGTTGCAAACTTTGATAGGTGTAGGACGTACCGTATAGAAGTTAGGGCCATTTGAAGTTTTATCATTGTTTGATTTGGGACTCAAGGGTAGAATAGCTTTGAGCGATAGCTTAAATTGAACAGAGGCTCGAGGTCTTTATTGTTACAAAATTTCAAGGTTTTATGACGCTCCAGTAAAAAGTTACAAGCATTTGTATGTTGCAAATTTTGTTAGGTGTAGGACGTACCGTATAGAAGTTAGGGCTATTTGAAATTTTATCATTGTTTGATTTGGGATTCAAGGGTAGCATAGCTTTGAGCGATAGCTTAAATTGACAAGTGGCTCGAGGTCTTTATTGTTACAAAGTTTCAAGATTTTATGACGCTCCAGTAAAAAGTTACAAGCATTTGTTTGTTGCCAACTTTGATAGGTGTAGGACGTACCGTATAGAAGTTAGGGCCATTTGAAGTTTTATCAGTGGTTGATTTGGGACTCAAGGGTAGCATAGCTTTGAGCGATAGCTTAAATTGACAAGAGGCTCGAGTACTTTATTGTTACAAAATTTCAAGGTTTTATGACGCTCCAATAAAAAGTTACAAGCATTTGTAGGTTGCAAACTTTGGTATGTGTAGGACGTACTGTATAGAAGTTAGTGCCGTTCGAAGTTTTATCAGTGTTTGATTTGGGACTCAAGTATATCATAGCTTTGAGCGATAGCTTAAATTGACAAGAGGCTCGAGAACTTTATTGTTGCAAAATTTCAAGGTTTTATGACGCTCCAGTAAAAAGTTACAAGCATTTGTATGTTGCAAACTTTGATAAGTGTAGCATGTACCGTATAGAAGTTATGGCCATTTGAAGTTTTATCAGTGTTTAATTTGGGACTCAAGGGTAGCATAGCTTTGAGCGATAGTTTAAATTGAGAAGAGGCTCAAGTACTTTATTGTTACAAAATTTCAAGGTTTTATGACGCTCCAGTAAAAAGTTACAAGCATTTGTATGTTGCAAACTTTGATAGGTGTAGGACGTACCGTATAGAAATTAGGGTTATTTGAAGTTTTGTCAGTGTTTGATTTGGGACTCAAGGGTAGCATAGCTTTGAGCGATAGCTTAAATTGACAAGAGGCTCGAGTACTATATTGTTACAAAATTTCAAGGTTTTATGACGCTCCAGTAAAAAGTTACAAACATTTGTATGTTGCAAACTTTGATAGGTGTAGGACGTACCGTATAGAAGTTAGGGCTATTTGAAGTTTTATTAAGTGTTTGATTTGGGACTCAAGGGTTGCATAGCATTGAGCGATAGCTTAAATTGAGAAGAGGCTCGAGGTCTTTATTGTTACAAAATTTCAAGGTTTTATGACGCTCCAGTAAAAAGTTACAAGCATTTGTATGTTGCAAACTTTGATAGGTGTAGGATGTACCGTATAAAAGTTAGGCCATTTGAAGTTTTACCAGTATTTGATTTGGGACTCAAGGGTAGCACAGCTTTGAGCGATAGCTTAAATTGACAAGAGGCTCGAGTACTTTATTGTTACAAAATTTCAAAGTTTTATAAAGCCCCAGTAAAAAGTTACAAGCATTTGTATGTTCCAAACTTTGATGTATGTAGGAAGTACCGTACAGAAGTTAGGGACATTTGAAGTTTTATCATTGTTTGATTTGGGACTCAAGGGTAGCATAGCTTTGAGCGATAGTTTAAATTGAGAAGAGGCTCGAGGTCTTTATTGTTACAAAATTTCAAGGTTTTATGACGCTCCAGTAAAAACTTACAAGCATTTGTATGTTGCAAACTGTGATAGGTGTAGGATGTACCGTATAAAAGTTAGGGCCATTTGAAGTTTTACCAGTGTTTGATTTGGGACTCAAGGGTAGCACAGCTTTGAGCGATAGCTTAAATTGACAAGAGGCTCGAGTACTTTATTGTTACAAAATTTCAAGGTTTTATGACGCTCCAGTAAAAAGTTACAAGCATTTGTATATTGCAAACTTTGATAGATGCAGGACGTACTGTATAGAAGTTAGTGCAGTTTGAAGTTTTATCAGTGTTTTATTTGAAACTCAAGGGTAGCATAGCTTTGAGCGATAGCTTAAATAGACACGAGGCTCGAGTACTTTATTGTTACAAAATTTAAAGATTATATGACGCTCCAGTAAAAAGTTACAAGCATTTGTATGTTGCAAACTTTGATGTGTGCAGGACGTATCGTATAGAAGTTAGGGCCATTTGAAATTTTATCTGTGTTTGATTTGGGACTCAAGGGTACCATAGCTTTGAGCGATAGTTTAAATTAAGAAGAGGCTCGAGTACTTTATTGTTACAAAATTTCAAGGTTTTATGGCGCTCCAGTAAAAAGTTACAAGCATTTGTATGTTGCAAACTTTGATAAGTGTACGTGTAAGGACGTACCGTATAGAAGTTAGGGCCATTTGAAGTTTTATCAGAGTTTGATTTGGGCCTCAAGGGTAGCATAGCTTTGAGCGATAGTTTAAATTGAGAAGAGGCTCAAGTACTTTATTGTTACAAAATTTCAAGGTTTTATAACGCTCTAGTAAAAAGTTACAAGCATTTGTATGTTGCAAACTTTGATAGGTGTAGGACGTACCGTATAGAAGTTAGGGCCATTTGAAGTTTTATCATTGTTTGATTTGGGACTCAAGGGTAGCATAGCTTTGAGCGATAGCTTAAATTGACAAGAGGCTTGTGGTCTTTATTGTTACAAAATTTCAAGGTTTTATGACGCTCCGGTAAAAAGCTACAAGCATTTGTATGTTGCCAACTTTGATAGGTGTAGGACGTACCGTATAGAAGTTAGGGCCATTTGAAGTTTTATCAGTGTTTGATTTGGGACTCAAGGGAGCATAGCTGTGAGCTATAGCTTAAATTGACTAGAGGCTCGAGTACTTTATTGTTACAAAATTTCAAGGTTTTATGAAGCTCCAGTAAAAAGTTACAAGCATTTGTATGTTGCAAACTTTGATAGCTGTAGGAAGTACCGTATAGAAATTATGGCCATTTGAAGTTTTATCATTGTTTGATTTGGGACTCAAGGGTAGCATAGCTTTGAGCGATAGCTTAAATTGAACAGAGGCTCGAGGTCTTTATTGTTACAAAATTTCAAGGTTTTATGACGCTCCAGTAAAAAGTTACAAGCATTTGTATGTTGCAAATTTTGTTAGGTGTAGGACGTACCGTATAGAAGTTAGGGCTATTTGAAATTTTATCATTGTTTGATTTGGGATTCAAGGGTAGCATAGCTTTGAGCGATAGCTTAAATTGACAAGAGGCTCGAGGTCTTTATTGTTACAAAGTTTCAAGATTTTATGACGCTCCAGTAAAAAGTTACAAGCATTTGTTTGTTGCCAACTTTGATAGGTGTAGGACGTACCGTATAGAAGTTAGGGCCATTTGAAGTTTTATCAGTGGTTGATTTGGGACTCAAGGGTAGCATAGCTTTGAGCGATAGCTTAAATTGACAAGAGGCTCGAGTACTTTATTGTTACAAAATTTCAAGGCTTTATGACGCTCCAGTAAAAAGTTACAAGCATTTGTATGTTGCAAACTTTGATAGGTGTAGGACGTACCGTATAGAAGTTAGGGCCATTTGAAGTTTTATAAGTGTTTGATTTGGGAATCAAGGGTAGCATAGCTTTGAGCGATAGCTTAAATTGACAAGAGGCTCGAGCACTTTATTGTTACAAATTTTCAAAGATTTATGACGCCCCAGTAAAAAGTTACAAGCATTTGTATGTTCCAAACTTTGAAAGGTGTAGGACGTACCGTACAGAAGTTAGGGCCATTTGAAGTTTTATCATTGTTTGATTTGGGACTCAAGGGTAGCATAGCTTTGAGCGATAGCTTAAATTGACAAGAGGCTCGAGGTCTTTATTGTTACAAAGTTTCAAGATTTTATGACGCTCCAGCAAAAAGTTACAAGCATTTGTTTGTTGCCAACTTTGATAGGTGTAGGACGTACCGTATAGAAGTTAGGGCCATTTGAAGTTTTATCAGTGTTTGATTTGGGACTCAAGGGTAGCATAGCTTTGAGCGATAGCTTAAATTGACAAGGGGCTCGAGTACTTTATTGTTACAAAATTTCAAGGTTTTATGACGGTCCAGTAAAATGTTACAAGCATTTGTATGTTGCAAACTTTGATATGTGTAGGACGTTCTGTATAGAAGTTAGGGCTGTGAGAAGTTTTATCAGTGTTTGATTTGAGACTCAAGGGTAGCATAGCTTTGAGCGATAGCTTAAATTGACAAGAGGCTCGAGTACTATATTATTACAAAATTTCAAGGTTTTATGACGCTCCAGTAAAAAGATACATGCATTTGTATGTTGCAAACTTTGATAGGTGTAGGACGTACCGTATAGAAGTTAGGGCCATTTGAAGTTTTATCAATGTGTGATTTGGGACTCAAGGGGAGCATAGCTTTGAGCGATAGCTTAAATTGACAAGAGGCTCGAGTACTTTATTGTTACAAAATTTCAAGGTTTTATGACGCTCCAGTAAAAAGTTACAAGCATTTGTATGTTGCAAACTTTGATAGGTGTAGGACGTACCGTATAGAAGTTAGGGCCATTTGAAGTTTTATCAGTGTTTCATTTGGGACTCAAGGGTAGCATAGCTTTGAGCGATAGCTTAAATTGACAAGAGGCTCGAGTACTTTCTTGTTACAAAATTTCAAAGTTTTATGACGCCCCAGTAAAAAGTTACAAGCATTTGTATGTTGCAAACTTTGATAGGTGTAGGACGTACCGTATAGAAGTTAGCGCCATTTGAAGTTTTATCATTGTTTGATTTGGGACTCAAGGGTAGCATAGCTTTGAGCGATAGCTTAAATTGACAAGAGGCTCGAGTACTTTCTTGTTACAAAATTTCAAAGTTTTATGACGCCCCAGTAAAAAGTTACAAGCATTTGTATGTTGCAAACTTTGATAGGTGTAGGACGTACCGTATAGAAGTTAGCGCCATTTGAAGTTTTATCATTGTTTGATTTGGGACTCAAGGGTAGCATAGCTTTGAGCGATAGCTTAAATTGACAAGAGGCTCGAGGTCTTTATTGTTACAAAATTTCAACGTTTTATGACGCTCCAGTAAAAAGTTACAAGCATTTGTATGTTGCCAACTTTGAGAGGTGTAGGACGTACCGTATAGAAGTTAGGGCCATTTTAAGTTTTATCAGTATTTGATTTGGGACTCATGGGTAGCATAGCTTTGAGCGATAGCTTAAATTGACAAGAGGCTCGAGTACTTTATTGTTACAAAATTTCAAGGTTTTATGACGCTCCAATAAAAAGTTACAAGCATTTGTAGGTTGCCAACTTTGGTATGTGTAGGACGTACTGTATAGAAGTTAGTGCCGTTCGAAGTTTTATCAGTGTTTGATTTGGGACTCAAGGGTATCATAGCTTTGAGCGATAGCTTAAATTGACAAGAGGCTCGAGTACTTTATTGTTGCAAAATTTCAAGGTTTTATGACGCTCTAGTAAAAAGTTACAAGCATTTGTATGTTGCAAACTTTGATAAGTGTAGCATGTACCGTATAGAAGTTACGGCCATTTGCAGTTTTATCAGTGTTTGATTTGGGACTCAAGGGTAGCATAGCTTTGAGCGATAGCTTAAATTGACAAGGGGCTCGAGTACTTTATTGTTACAAAATTTCAAGGTTTTATGACGCTCCAGTAAAAAGTTACAAGCATTTGTATGTTGCAAACTTTGATAGGTGTAGGACGTACTGTATAGAAGTTAGGGCTGTGAGAAGTTTTATCAGTGTTTGATTTGAGACTCAAGGGTAGCGTAGCTTTGAGCGATCGCTTAAATTGACAAGAGGGTCGAGTACTTTATTGTTACAAAATTTCCAGATTTTATGACGCTGCAGTAAAAGGTTACAAGCATTTTTATGCTGCAAACTTTGATAGGTGCAGGACGTACCGTATAGAAATTAGGGCCATTTGAAATTTTACCAGTGTTTGATTTGGGACTCAAGAGTAGCATAGCTTTGAGCGATAGCTTAAATTGACAAGGGGCTCGAGGTCTTTATTGTTACAAAATTTCAACGTTTTACAACGCTCCAGTAAAAAGTTACAAGCATTTGTATGTTGCAAACTTTGATAAGTGTAGGACGTACCGTATAGAAGTTATGGCCATTTGAAGTTTTATCAGTGTTTGATTTGGGACTCAAGGGTAGCATAGCTTTGAGCGATAGCTTCAATTGACAAGAGGCTCGAGTACTATATTGTTACAAAATTTCAAGGTTTTATGACGCTCCAGTAAAAAGATACATGCATTTGATGTTGCAAACTTTGATAGGTGTAGGACGTACCGTATAGAAATTAGGGCCATTTGAAGTTTTATCAATGTGTGATTTGGGACTCAAGGGGAGCATAGCTTTGAGCGATAGCTTAAATTGACAAGAGGCTCGAGTACTTTATTGTTACAAAATTTCAAGGTTTTATGACGCTCCAGTAAAAAGTTACAAGCATTTGTATGTTGCAAACTTTGATAGGTGTAGGACGTACCGTATAGAAGTTAGGGCCATTTGAAGTTTTATCAGTGTTTCATTTGGGACTCAAGGGTAGCATAGCTTTGAGCGATAGCTTAAATTGACAAGAGGCTCGAGTACTTTCTTGTTACAAAATTTCAAAGTTTTATGACGCCCCAGTAAAAAGTTACAAGCATTTGTATGTTGCAAACTTTGATAGGTGTAGGACGTACCGTATAGAAGTTAGCGCCATTTGAAGTTTTATCATTGTTTGATTTGGGACTCAAGGGTAGCATAGCTTTGAGCGATAGCTTAAATTGACAAGAGGCTCGAGGTCTTTATTGTTACAAAATTTCAACGTTTTATGACGCTCCAGTAAAAAGTTACAAGCATTTGTATGTTGCCAACTTTGAGAGGTGTAGGACGTACCGTATAGAAGTTAGGGCCATTTTAAGTTTTATCAGTATTTGATTTGGGACTCAAGGGTAGCATAGCTTTGAGCGATAGCTTAAATTGACAAGAGGCTCGAGTACTTTATTGTTACAAAATTTCAAGGTTTTATGACGCTCCAATAAAAAGTTACAAGCATTTGTAGGTTGCCAACTTTGGTATGTGTAGGACGTACTGTATAGAAGTTAGTGCCGTTCGAAGTTTTATCAGTGTTTGATTTGGGACTCAAGGGTAGCATAGCTTTGAGCGATAGCTTATATTGACAAGGGGCTCGAGTACTTTATTGTTACAAAATTTCAAGGTTTTATGACGCTCCAGTAAAAAGTTACAAGCATTTGTATGTTGCAAACTTTGATAGGTGTAGGACGTACTGTATAGAAGTTAGGGCTGTGAGAAGTTTTATCAGTGTTTGATTTGAGACTCAAGGGTAGCATAGCTTTGAGCGATCGCTTAAATTGACAAGAGGGTCGAGTACTTTATTGTTACAAAATTTCCAGATTTTATGACGCTGCAGTAAAAGGTTACAAGCATTTTTATGCTGCAAACTTTGATAGGTGCAGGACGTACCGTATAGAAATTAGGGCCATTTGAAATTTTACCAGTGTTTGATTTGGGACTCAAGAGTAGCATAGCTTTGAGCGATAGCTTAAATTGACAAGGGGCTCGAGGTCTTTATTGTTACAAAATTTCAACGTTTTACAACGCTCCAGTAAAAAGTTACAAGCATTTGTATGTTGCAAACTTTGATAAGTGTAGGACGTACCGTATAGAAGTTATGGCCATTTGAAGTTTTATCAGTGTTTGATTTGGGACTCAAGGGTAGCATAGCTTTGAGCGATAGCTTAAATTGACAAGAGGCTCGAGTACTATATTGTTACAAAATTTCAAGGTTTTATGACGCTCCAGTAAAAAGATACATGCATTTGATGTTGCAAACTTTGATAGGTGTAGGACGTACCGTATAGAAATTAGGGCCATTTGAAGTTTTATCAATGTGTGATTTGGGACTCAAGGGGAGCATAGCTTTGAGCGATAGCTTAAATTGACAAGAGGCTCGAGTACTTTATTGTTACAAAATTTCAAGGTTTTATGACGCTCCAGTAAAAAGTTACAAGCATTTGTATGTTGCAAACTTTGATAGGTGTAGGACGTACCGTATAGAAGTTAGGGCCATTTGAAGTTTTATCAGTGTTTCATTTGGGACTCAAGGGTAGCATAGCTTTGAGCGATAGCTTAAATTGACAAGAGGCTCGAGTACTTTCTTGTTACAAAATTTCAAAGTTTTATGACGCCCCAGTAAAAAGTTACAAGCATTTGTATGTTGCAAACTTTGATAGGTGTAGGACGTACCGTATAGAAGTTAGCGCCATTTGAAGTTTTATCATTGTTTGATTTGGGACTCAAGGGGAGCGATAGCTTAAATTGACAAGAGGCTCGAGTACTATATTGTTAAAAAATTTCAAGGTTTTATGACGCTCCAGTAAAAAGTTACAAGCATTTGTATGTTGCAAACTTTGATAGGTGTAGGATGTACCGTATAGAAGTTAGGGCCATTTGAAGTTTTATCAGTGTTTGATTTGGGACTCAAGGGTAGCATAGCATTGAGCGATAGCTTAAATTGACAAGAGGCTCGAGTACTTTATTGTTACAAAATTTCAAGGTTTTATGACGCTCCAGTAAAAAGTTACAGGCATTTGTATGTTGCAAACTTTGATAGGTGTAGGACGTACTGTATAGAAGTTAGGGCCGTGGGAAGTTTTATCAGTGTTTGATTTGAGACTCAAGGGTAGCATAGCTTTGAGCGATAGCTTAAATTGACAAGAGGCTCGAGTACTTTATTGTTACAAAATTTCAAGGTTTTATGACGCTCCAGTAAAAAGTTACAGGCATTTGTATGTTGCAAACTTTGATAGGTGTAGGACGTACTGTATAGAAGTTAGGGCCGTGGGAAGTTTTATCAGTGTTTGATTTGAGACTCAAGGGTAGCATAGCCTTGAGCGATAGCTTAAATTGACAAGAGGCTCGAGTACTATATTGTTACAAAATTTCAAGGTTTTATGACGCTCCAGTAAAAAGTTACAAGCATTTGTATGTTGCAAACTTTGATAGGTTTAGGACGTACCATATAGAAGTTAGGGCCATTTGAAGTTTTATCATTGTTTGATTTGGGACTCAAGGGTAGCATAGCTTTGAGCGATAGCTTAAATTGAACAGAGGCTCGAGGTCTTTATTGTTACAAATTTTCAAGGTTTTATGACGCTCCAGTAAAAACTTACAAGCATTTGTATGTTGCAAACTTTGATAAGTGTAGGACGTACCGTATAGAAGTTAGGGCCATTTGAAGTTTTATCAGTGTTTGATTTGGGACTCAAGGGTAGCATAGCTTTGAGCGATAGTTTGAATTGAGAAGAGGCTCGAGGTCTTTATTTTTACAAAATTTCAAGGTTTTATGACGCTCCAGTAAAAGTTACAAGCATTTGTATGTTGCAAACTTTGATAGTTGTAGGAAGTACCGTATAGAAATTAGGGAAATTTGAAGTTTTATCAGTGTTTGATTTGGGACTCAAGGGTAGCATAGCTTTGAGCGATAGCTTAAATTGAACAGAGGCTCGAGGTCTTTATTGTTACAAAATTTCAAGGTTTTCTGTCGCTCCAGTAAAAAGTTACAGGCATTTGTATGTTGCAAACTTTGATAGGTGTAGGACGTACTGTATAGAAGTTAGGGCCGTGGGAAGTTTTATCAGTGTTTGATTTGAGACTCAAGGGTAGCATAGCTTTGAGCGATAGCTTAAATTGACAAGAGGCTCGAGTACTATATTGTTACAAAATGTCAAGGTTTTATGACGCTCCAGTAAAAAGTTACAAGCATTTGTATGTTGCAAACTTTGATAGGTGTAGGACGTACCGTATAGAAGTTAGGGCCATTTGAAGTTTTATCAGTGTTTGATTTGGGACTCAAGGGTAGCATAGCATTGAGCGATAGCTTAAATTGACAAGAGGCTCGAGTACTTTATTGTTACAAAATTTCAAAGTTTTATAACGCCCCAGTAAAAAGTTACAAGCATTTGTATGTTCCAAACTTTGATGGGTGTAGGACGTACCGTACAGAAGTTAGGGCCATTTGAAGTTTTATCATTGTTTGATTTGGGACTCAAGGGTAGCATAGCTTTGAGCGATAGCTTAAATTGAACAGAGGCTCGAGGTCTTTATTGTTACAAATTTTCAAGGTTTTATGACGCTCCAGTAAAAACTTACAAGCATTTGTATGTTGCAAACTTTGATAAGTGTAGGACGCACCGTATAGAAGTTAGGGCCATTTGAAGTTTTATCAGTGTTTGATTTGGGACTCAAGGGTAGCATAGCTTTGAGCGATAGTTTGAATTGAGAAGAGGCTCGAGGTCTTTATTTTTACAAAATTTCAAGGTTTTATGACGCTCCAGTAAAAGTTACAAGCATTTGTATGTTGCAAACTTTGATAGTTGTAGGAAGTACCGTATAGAAATTAGGGAAATTTGAAGTTTTATCAGTGTTTGATTTGGGACTCAAGGTTAGCATAGCTTTGAGCGATAGCTTAAATTGAACAGAGGCTCGAGGTCTTTATTGTTACAAAATTTCAAGGTTTTATGACGCTCCAGTAAAAAGTTACAGGCATTTGTATGTTGCAAACTTTGATCGGTGTAGGACGTACTGTATAGAAGTTAGGGCCGTGGGAAGTTTTATCAGTGTTTGATTTGAGACTCAAGGGTAGCATAGCTTTGAGCGATAGCTTAAATTGACAAGAGGCTCGAATACTTTATTGTTACAAAATTTCAAGGTTTTATGACGCTCCAGTAAAAAGATACATGCATTTGTATGTTGCAAACTTTGATAGGTGTAGGACGTACCGTATTGAAGTTAGGGCCATTTGAAGTTTTATCAATGTTTGATTTGGGACTCAGGGGTAGCATAGCTTTGAGCGATAGCTTAAATTGACAAGAGGCTCGAGTACTTTATTGTTACAAAATTTCAAAGTTTTATAACGCCCCAGTAAAAAGTTACAAGCATTTGTATGTTCCAAACTTTGATAGGTGTAGGACGTACCGTACAGAAGTTAGGGCCATTTGAAGTTTTATCATTGTTTGATTTTGGACTCAAGGGTAACATAGCTTTGAGCGATAGCTTAAATTGAACAGAGGCTCGAGGTCTTTATTGTTACAAAATTTCAAGGTTTTATGACGCTTCAGTAAAAAGTTACAAGCATTTGTATGTTGCAAACTTTTATAGGTGTAGGACGTACTGTATAGAAGTTAGGGCCGTGGGAAGTTTTATCAGTGTTTGATTTGAGACTCAAGGGTAGCATAGCTTTGAGCGATAGCTTAAATTGACAAGAGGCTCGAGTACTTTATTGTTACAAAATTTCCAGATTTTATGACGCTCCAGTAAAAAGTTACAAGCATTTTTATGTTGCAAACTTTGATAGGTGCAGGACGTACCGTATAGAAATTAGGGCCATTTGAAATTTTACCAGTGATTGATTTAGCACTCAAGGGTAGCATAGCTTTGAGCGATAGCTTAAATTGACAAGAGGCTCGAGTACTTTATTGTTACAAAATTTCAAAGTTTTATGACGCTCCAGTAAAAAGTTACAAGCATTTGTATGTTGCAAACTTTGATAAGTGTAGGACGTACCGTATAGAAGTTAGGGCCATTTGAAGTTCTATCATTGTTTGATTTGGGACTCAAGGGTAGCATAGCTTTGAGCGATAGCTTAAATTGACAAGAGGCTCGAGTACTTTCTTGTTACAAAATTTCAAAGTTTTATGACGCCCCAGTAAAAAGTTACAAGCATTTGTATGTTGCAAACTTTGATAGGTGTAGGACGTACCGTATAGAAGTTAGCGCCATTTGAAGTTTTATCATTGTTTGATTTGGGACTCAAGGGTAGCATAGCTTTGAGCGGTAGCTTAAATTGACAAGAGGCTCGAGGTCTTTATTGTTACAAAATTTCAACGTTTTATGACGCTCCAGTAAAAAGTTACAAGCATTTGTATGTTGCCAACTTTGAGAGGTGTAGGACGTACCGTATAGAAGTTAGGGCCATTTTAAGTTTTATCAGTATTTGATTTGGGACTCAAGGGTAGCATAGCTTTGAGCGATAGCTTAAATTGACAAGAGGCTCGAGTACTTTATTGTTACAAAATTTCAAGGTTTTATGACGCTCCAATAAAAAGTTACAAGCATTTGTAGGTTGCCAACTTTGGTATGTGTAGGACGTACTGTATAGAAGTTAGTGCCGTTCGAAGTTTTATCAGTGTTTGATTTGGGACTCAAGGGTATCATAGCTTTGAGCGATAGCTTAAATTGACAAGAGGCTCGAGTACTTTATTGTTGCAAAATTTCAAGGTTTTATGACGCTCTAGTAAAAAGTTACAAGCATTTGTATGTTGCAAACTTTGATAAGTGTAGCATGTACCGTATAGAAGTTACGGCCATTTGAAGTTTTATCAGTGTTTGATTTGGGACTCAAGGGTAGCATAGCTTTGAGCGATAGCTTAAATTGACAAGAGGCTCGAGTACTATATTGTTAAAAAATTTCAAGGTTTTATGACGCTCCAGTAAAAAGTTACAAGCATTTGTATGTTGCAAACTTTGATAGGTGTAGGATGTACCGTATAGAAGTTAGGGCCATTTGAAGTTTTATCAGTGTTTGATTTGGGACTCAAGGGTAGCATAGCATTGAGCGATAGCTTAAATTGACAAGAGGCTCGAGTACTTTATTGTTACAAAATTTCAAGGTTTTATGACGCTCCAGTAAAAAGTTACAGGCATTTGTATGTTGCAAACTTTGATAGGTGTAGGACGTACTGTATAGAAGTTAGGGCCGTGGGAAGTTTTATCAGTGTTTGATTTGAGACTCAAGGGTAGCATAGCTTTGAGCGATAGCTTAAATTGACAAGAGGCTCGAGTACTTTATTGTTACAAAATTTCAAGGTTTTATGACGCTCCAGTAAAAAGTTACAGGCATTTGTATGTTGCAAACTTTGATAGGTGTAGGACGTACTGTATAGAAGTTAGGGCCGTGGGAAGTTTTATAAGTGTTTGATTTGAGACTCAAGGGTAGCATAGCCTTGAGCGATAGCTTAAATTGACAAGAGGCTCGAGTACTATATTGTTACAAAATTTCAAGGTTTTATGACGCTCCAGTAAAAAGTTACAAGCATTTGTATGTTGCAAACTTTGATAGGTTTAGGACGTACCATATAGAAGTTAGGGCCATTTGAAGTTTTATCAGTGTTTGATTTGGGACTCAAGGGTAGCATAGCATTGAGCGATAGCTTAAATTGACAAGAGGCTCGAGAACTTTATTGTTACAAAATTTCAAAGTTTTATAACGCCCCAGTAAAAAGTTACAAGCATTTGTATGTTCCAAACTTTGATGGGTGTAGGACGTACCGTACAGAAGTTAGGGACATTTGAAGTTTTATCATTGTTTGATTTGGGACTCAAGGGTAGCATAGCTTTGAGCGATAGCTTAAATTGACCAGAGGCTCGAGGTCTTTATTGTTACAAATTTTCAAGGTTTTATGACGCTCCAGTAAAAACTTACAAGCATTTGTATGTTGCAAACTTTGATAAGTGTAGGACGTACCGTATAGAAGTTAGGGCCATTTGAAGTTTTATCAGTGTTTGATTTGGGACTCAAGGGTAGCATAGCTTTGAGCGATAGTTTGAATTGAGAAGAGGCTCGAGGTCTTTATTTTTACAAAATTTCAAGGTTTTATGACGCTCCAGTAAAAGTTACAAGCATTTGTATGTTGCAAACTTTGATAGTTGTAGGAAGTACCGTATAGAAATTAGGGAAATTTGAAGTTTTATCAGTGTTTGATTTGGGACTCAAGGGTAGCATAGCTTTGAGCGATAGCTTAAATTGAACAGAGAGGCTCGAGGTCTTTATTGTTACAAAATTTCAAGGTTTTATGTCGCTCCAGTAAAAAGTTACAGGCATTTGTATGTTGCAAACTTTGATAGGTGTAGGACGTACTGTATAGAAGTTAGGGCCGTGGGAAGTTTTATCAGTGTTTGATTTGAGACTCAAGGGTAGCATAGCTTTGAGCGATAGCTTAAATTGACAAGAGGCTCGAGTACTTTATTGTTACAAAATTTCAAGGTTTTATGACGCTCCAGTAAAAAGTTACAGGCATTTGTATGTTGCAAACTTTGATAGGTGTAGGACGTACTGTATAGAAGTTAGGGCCGTGGGAAGTTTTATCAGTGTTTGATTTGAGACTCAAGGGTAGCATAGCTTTGAGCGATAGTTTGAATTGAGAAGAGGCTCGAGGTCTTTATTTTTACAAAATTTCAAGGTTTTATGACGCTCCAGTAAAAGTTACAAGCATTTGTATGTTGCAAACTTTGATAGTTGTAGGGCGTACCGTATAGAAATTAGGGAAATTTGAAGTTTTATCAGTGTTTGATTTGGGACTCAAGGGTAGCATAGCTTTGAGCGATAGCTTAAATTGAACAGAGGCTCGAGGTCTTTATTGTTACAAAATTTCAAGGTTTTATGACGCTCCAGTAAAAAGTTACAGGCATTTGTATGTTGCAAACTTTGATAGGTGTAGGACGTACTGTATAGAAGTTAGGGCCGTGGGAAGTTTTATCAGTGTTTGATTTGAGACTCAAGGGTAGCATAGCTTTGAGCGCTGGCTTAAATTGACAAGAGGCTCGAGTACTTTATTGTTACAAAATTTCAAGGTTTTATGACGCTCCAGTAAAAAGATACATGCATTTGTATGTTGCAAACTTTGATAGGTGTAGGACGTACCGTATTGAAGTTAGGGCCATTTGAAGTTTTATCAATGTTTGATTTGGGACTCAGGGGTAGCATAGCTTTGAGCGATAGCTTAAATTGACAAGAGGCTCGAGTACTTTATTGTTACAAAATTTCAAAGTTTTATAACGCCCCAGTAAAAAGTTACAAGCATTAGTATGTTCCAAACTTTGATAGGTGTAGGACGTACCGTACAGAAGTTAGGGCCATTTGAAGTTTTATCATTGTTTGATTTGGGACTCAAGGGTAACATAGCTTTGAGCGATAGCTTAAATTGAACAGAGGCTCGAGGTCTTTATTGTTACAAAATTTCAAGGTTTTATGACGCTTCAGTAAAAAGTTACAAGCATTTGTATGTTGCAAACTTTTATAGGTGTAGGACGTACTGTAAAGAAGTTAGGGCCGTGGGAAGTTTTATCAGTGTTTGATTTGAGACTCAAGGGTAGCATAGCTTTGAGCGATAGCTTAAATTGACAAGAGGCTCGAGTACTTTATTGTTACAAAATTTCCAGATTTTATGACGCTCCAGTAAAAAGTTACAAGCATTTTTATGTTGCAAACTTTGATAGGTGCAGGACGTACCGTATAGAAATTAGGGCCATTTGAAATTTTACCAGTGATTGATTTGGGACTCAAGGGTAGCATAGCTTTGAGCGATAGCTTAAATTGACAAGAGGCTCGAGTACTTTATTGTTACAAAATTTCAAGGTTTTATGACGCTCCAGTAAAAAGTTACAAGCATTTGTATGTTGCAAACTTTGATAAGTGTAGGACGTACCGTATAGAAGTTAGGGCCATTTGAAGTTCTATCATTGTTTGATTTGGTACTCAAGGGTAGCATAGCTTTGAGCGATAGCTTAAATTGACAAGAGACTCGAGGTCTTTATTGTTACAAAATTCCAAGGTTTTATGACGCTCCGGTAAAAAGTTACAAGCATTTGTATGTTGCCAACTTTGATAGGTGTAGGACGTACCGTATAGAAGTTAGGGCCATTTGAAGTTTTATCAGTGTTTGATTTGGGACTCAAGGTAAGCATAGCTTTTAGCTATAGCTTAAATTGACAAGAGGTTCGAGTACTTTATTGTTACAAAATTTCAAGGTTTTATGACGCTCCAGTAAAAAGATACATGCATTTGTATGTTGCAAACTTTGATAGGTGTAGGACGTACCGTATAGAAGTTAGGGCCATTTGAAGTTTTATCAATATTTGATTTCGGACTCAAGGGTAGCATAGCTTTGAGCGATAGCTTAAATTGACAAGAGGCTCGAGTACTTTATTGTTACAAAATTTCAAAGTTTTATAACGCCCCAGTAAATATTTACAAGCATTTGTATGTTCCAAACTTTGATGGGTGTAGGACGTACCGTACAGAAGTTAGGGCCATTTGAAGTTTTATCATTGTTTGATGTGGGACTCAAGGGTAGCATAGCTTTGAGCGATAGCTTAAATTGAACAGAGGCTCGAGGTCTTTATTGTTACAAAATTTCAAGGTTTTATGACGCTCCAATAAAAAGTTACAAGCATTTGTAGGTTGCAAACTTTGGTATGTGTAGGACGTACTGTATAGAAGTTAGTGCCGTTCAAAGTTTTATCAGTGTTTGATTTGGGACTCAAGGGTATCATAGCTTTGAGCGATAGCTTAAATTGACAAGAGGCTCGAGTACTTTATTGTTGCAAAATTTCAAGGTTTTATGACGCTCCAGTAAAAAGTTACAAGCATTTGTATGTTGCAAACTTTGATAGGTGTAGGACGTACCGTATAGAAATTAGGGTTACTTGAAGTTTTATCAGTGTTTGATTTGGGACTCAAGGGTAGCATAGCTTTGAGCGATCGCTTAAATTGACAAGAGGTTCGAGTACTATTATGTTACAAAATTTCAAGGTTTTATGACGCTCCAGTAAAAAGATACATGCATTTGTATGTTGCAAACTTTGATAGGTGTAGGACGTACCGTATAGAAGTTAGGGCCATTTGAAGTTTTATCAATGTTAGATTTGGGACTCAAGGGTAGCATAACTTTGAGCGATAGCTTAAATTGACAAGAGGCTCGAGTACTTTATTGTTACAAAATTTCAAGGTTTTATGACGCTCCAGTAAAAAGTTACAAGCATTTGTATGTTGCAAACTTTGATAGGTGTAGGACGTACCGTATAGAAGTTAGGGCCATTTGAAGTTTTATCAGTGTTTGATGTGGGACTCAAGGGTAGCATAGCATTGAGCGATAGCTTAAATTGACAAGAGGCTCGAGCACTTTATTGTTACAAAATTTCAAAGTTTTATAACGCCCCAGTGAAAAGTTACAAGCATTTGTATGTTCCAAACTTTGATGGGTGTAGGACGTACCGTACAGAAGTTAGGGCCATTTGAAGTTTTATCATTGTTTGATTTGGGACTCAAGGGTAGCATAGCTTTGAGCGATAGCTTAAATTGAACAGAGGCTCGAGGTATTTATTGTTACAAATTTTCAAGGTTTTATGACGCTCCAGTAAAAAGTTACAAGCATTTGTATGTTGCAAACTTTGATAAGTGTAGCACGTACCGTATAGAAGTTACGGCCATTTGAAGTTTTATCAGTGTTTGATTTGGGACTCAAGGGTAGCATAGCTATGAGCGATAGTTTAAATTGAGAAGAGGCTCAAGTACTTTATTGTTACAAAATTTCAAGGTTTTATGACGCTCCAGTAAAAAGTTATAAGCATTTGTATGTTGCAAACTTTGACAGGTGTAGGACGTACCGTATAGAAATTAGGGTTATTTGAAGTTTTATCAGTGTTTGATTTGGGACTCAAGGGTAGCATAGCTTTGAGCGATCGCTTAAATTGACAAGAGGTTCGAGTACTATTATGTTACAAAATTTCAAGGTTTTATGACGCTCCAGTAAAAAGATACATGCATTTGTATGTTGCAAACTTTGATAGGTGTAGGACGTACCGTATAGAAGTTAGGGCCATTTGAAGTTTTATCAATGTTTGATTTGGGACTCAAGGGTAGCATAGCTTTGAGCGATAGCTTAAATTGACAAGAGGCTCGAGTACTTTATTGTTACAAAAT
Source organism: Clusia tigrina (assembly GCA_920105625.2). Lineage (NCBI taxonomy): Eukaryota > Metazoa > Arthropoda > Insecta > Diptera > Clusiidae > Clusia > Clusia tigrina. The sequence goes on along the minus strand of CAKKTE020000429.1, from coordinate 789,029 downwards.
TTCAAGGTTTTATGACGCTCCGGTAAAAAGTTACAAGCATTTGTATGTTGCAAATTTTGATAGGTGTAGGACGTACCGTATAGAAGTTAGGGCCATTTGAAGTTTTATCAGTGTTTGATGTGGGACCCAAGGGTAGCATAGCATTGAGCGATAGCTGAAATTGACAAGAGGCTCGAGTACTTAATTGTTACAAAATTTCAAAGTTTTATAACGCCCCAGTAAAAAGTTACAAGCATTTGTATGTTCCAAACTTTGATGGGTGTAGGACGTACCGTACAGAAGTTAGGGCCATTTGAAGTTTTATCAGTGTTTGATTTGGGACTCAAGGGTAGCATAGCTTTGAACGATATCTTAAATTGAACAGAGGCTCGAGGTCTTTATTGTTACAAAATTTCAAGGTTTTATGACGCTCCAGTAAAAGTTACAGGCATTTGTATGTTGCAAACTTTGATAGGTGTAGGACGTACTGTATAGAAGTTAGGGCCGTGGGAAGTTTTATCAGTGTTTGATTTGAGAATCAAGGGTAGCATAGCTTTGAGCGATAGCTTAAATTGACAAGAGGCTCGAGTACTTTATTGTTACAAAATTTCCAGATTTTATGACGCTCCAGTAAAAAGTTACAAGCATTTTTATGTCGCAAACTTTGATAGATGCAGGACGTACCGTATAGAAATTAGGGCCGTTTGAAGTTTTATCAGTGTTTGATTTGGGACTCAAGGGTAGCATAGCTTTGAGCGATAGCTTAAATTGACAAGAGGTTCGAGTACTATATTGTTACAAAATTTCAAGGTTTTATGACGCTCCAGTAAAAAGATACATGCATTTGTATGTTGCAAACTTTGATAGGTGTAGGACGTACCGTATTGAAGTTAGGGCCATTTGAAGTTTAATCAATGTTTGATTTGGGACTCAACGGTAGCATAGCTTTGAGCGATAGCTTAAATTGACAAGAGGCTCGAGTACTTTATTGTTACAAAATTTCAAAGTTTTATAACGCCCCAGTAAAAAGTTACAAGCATTTGTATGTTCCAAACTTTGATAGGTGTAGGATGTACCGTACAGAAGGTAGGGCCATTTGAAGTTTTATCATTGTTTGATTTGGAACTCAAGGGTAGCATAGCTTTGAGCGATAGCTTAAATTGAACAGAGGCTCGAGGTCTTTATTGTTACAAAATTTCAAGGTTTTATGACGCTTCAGTAAAAAGTTACAAGCATTTGTATGTTGCAAACTTTTATAGGTGTAGGACGTACTGTATAGAAGTTAGGGCCGTGAGAAGTTTTATCAGTGTTTGATTTGAGACTCAAGGGTAGCATAGCTTTGAGCGATAGCTTAAATTGACAAGAGGCTCGAGCACTTTATTGTTACAAAATTTCCAGATTTTATGACGCTCCAGTAAAAAGTTACAAGCATTTTTATGTTGCAAACTTTGATGGGTGCAGGACGTACCGTATAGAAATTAGGGCCATTTGAAATTTTACCAGTGATTGATTTGGGACTCAAGGGTAGCATAGCTTTCAGCGATAGCTTAAATTGACAAGAGACTCGAGTACTTTATTGTTACAAAATTTCAAGGTTTTATGACGCTCCAGTAAAAAGTTACAATCATTTGTATGTTGCAAATTTTGATAAGTGTAAGACGTACCGTATAGAAGTTATGGCCATTTGAAGTTTTATCAGTGTTTGATTTGGGACTCAAGGGTAGCATAGCTTTGAGCGATAGCTTAAATTGACAAGAGGCTCGAGTACTATATTGTTACAAAATTTCAAGGTTTTATGACGCTCCAGTAAAAAGATACATGCATTTGTATGTTGCAAACTTTGATAGGTGTAGGACGTACCGTATAGAAGTTAGGGCTATTTGAAGTTTTATCAATGTTTGATTTGGGACTCAAGGGGAGCATGGCTTTGAGCGATAGCTTAAATTCACAAGAGGCTCGAGTACTTTATTGTTACAAAATTTCAAGGTTTTATGACGCTCCAGTAAAAAGTTACAAGCATTTGTATGTTGCAAACTTTGATAGGTGTAGGACGTACCGTATAGAAGTTAGGGCCATTTGAAGTTTTATCAGTGTTTCATTTGGGACTCAAGGGTAGCATAGCTTTGAGCGATAGCTTAAATTGACAAGAGGCTCGAGTACTTTCTTGTTACAAAATTTCAAAGTTTTATGACGCCCCAGTAAAAAGTTACAAGCATTTGTATGTTGCAAACTTTGATAGGTGTAGGACGTACCGTATAGAAGTTAGGGCCATTTGAAGTTTATCATTGTTTGATTTGGGACTCAAGGGTAGCATAGCTTTTAGCGATAGCTTAAATTGAACAGAGGCTCGAGGTCTTTATTGTTACAAAATTTCAAGGTTTTATGACGCTCCAGTAAAAAGTTACAAGCATTTGTATTTTGCAAACTTTGTAAAGTGTAGGACGTACCGTACAGAAGTTAGGGCCATTTGAAGTTTTATCAGTGTTTGAGTTGGGACTCAAGGGTAGTATAGCTTTGAGCGATAGCTTAAATTGACAAGAGGCTCGAGTACTTTATTGTTGCAAAATTTCAAGGTTTTATGACGCTCCAGTAAAAAGTTACAAGCATTTGTATGTTGCAAACTTTGATAAGTGTAGCATGTACCGTATAGAAGTTATGGCCATTTGAAGTTTTATCAGTGTTTGATTTGGGACTCAAGGGTAGCATAGCTTTGAGCGATAGTTTAAATTGAGAAGAGGCTCAAGTACTTTATTGCTACAAAATTTCAAGGTTTTATGACGCTCCAGTAAAAAGTTACAAGCATTTGTATGTTGCAAACGTTGATAGGTGTAGGACGTACCGTATAGAAGTTAGGGCTATTTGAAGTTTTATCAGTGTTTGATTTGGGACTCAAGGGTAGCATAGCATTGAGCGATAGCTTAAAATGACAAGAGGCTCGAGTACTTTATTGTTACAAAATTTCAAAGTTTTATAACGCCCCAGTAAAAAGTTACAAGCATTTGTATGTTCCAAACTTTGATGGGTGTAGGACGTACCGTACAGAAGTTAGGGACATTTGAAGTTTTATCATTGTTTGATTTGGGTCTCAAGGGGAGCATAGCTGTGAGCGATAGCTTAAATTGACAAAAGGCTCGAGTACTTTATTGTTACAAAATTTTAAGGTTTTATGACGCTCCAGTAAAAAGTTACAAGCATTTGTATGTTGCAAACTTTGATAGGTGTAGGACGTACCGTATAGAAGTTAGGGCCATTTGAAGTTTTATCAGTGTTTGATTTGGGACTCAAGGGTAGCATAGCTTTGAGCGATAGCTTAAATTGACAAGAGGCTCGAGTACTTTATTGTTACAAAATTTCAAAGTTTTATGACGCCCCAGTAAAAAGTTACAAGCATTTGTATGTTCCACACTTTGATAGGTGTAGGACGTACCGTACAGAAGTTAGGGCCATTTGAAGTTTTATCATTGTTTGATTTGGGACTCAAGGGTAGCATAGCTTTGAGCGATAGCTTAAATTGAACAGAGGCTCGAGGTCTTTATTGTTACAAAATTTCAAGGTTTTATAACGCTCCAGTAAAAAGTTACAAGCAGTTGTATGTTGCAAATTTTGTTAGGTGTAGGACGTACCGTATAGAAGTTAGGGCTATTTGAAGTTTTATCATTGTTTGATTTGGGATTCAAGGGTAGCATAGCTTTGAGCGATAGCTTAAATTGACAAGAGGCTCGAGGTCTTTATTGTTACAAAGTTTCATGATTTTATGACGCTCCAGTAAAAAGTTACAAGCATTTGTTTGTTGCCAACTTTGATAGGTGTAGGACGTACCGTATAGAAGTTAGGGCCATTTGAAGTTTTATCAGTGTTTGATTTGGGACTCAAGGGTAGCATAGCTTTGAGCGATAGCTTAAATTGACAAGAGGCTCGAGTACTTTATTGTTACAAAATTTCAAGGTTTTATGACGCTCCAGTAAAAAGTTACAAGCATTTGTATGTTGCAAACTTTGATAGGTGTAGGACGTACTGTATAGAAGTTAGGGCTGTGAGAAGTTTTATCAGTGTTTGATTTGAGACTCAAGGGTAGCATAGCTTTGAGCGATAGCTTAAATTGACAAGAGGGTCGAGTACTTAATTGTTACAAAATTTCCAGATTTTATGACGCTGCAGTAAAAGGTTACAAGCATTTTTATGCTGCAAACTTTGATAGGTGCAGGACGTACCGTATAGAAATTAGGGCCATTTGAAATTTTACCAGTGTTTGATTTGGGACTCAAGGGTAGCATAGCTTTGAGCGATAGCTTAAATTGACAAGGGGCTCGAGGTCTTTATTGTTACAAAATTTCAACGTTTTACGACGCTCCAGTAAAAAGTTACAAGCATTTGTATGTTGCAAACTTTGATAAGTGTAGGACGTACCGAATAGAAGTTATGGCCATTTGAAGTTTTATCAGTGTTTGATTTGGGACTCAAGGGTAGCATAGCTTTGAGCGATAGCTTCAATTGACAAGAGGCTCGAGTACTTTATTGTTACAAAATTTCAAGGTTTTATGACGCTCCAGTAAAAAGTTACAAGCATTTGTATGTTGCAAACTTTGATAGGTGTAGGACGTACCGTATAGAAGTTAGGGCCATTTGAAGTTTTATCAGTGTTTCATTTGGGACTCAAGGGTAGCATAGCTTTGAGCGATAGCTTAAATTGACAAGAGGCTCGAGTACTTTCTTGTTACAAAATTTCAAAGTTTTATGACGCCCCAGTAAAAAGTTACAAGCATTTGTATGTTGCAAACTTTGATAGGTGTAGGACGTACCGTATAGAAGTTAGGGCCATTTGAAGTTTATCATTGTTTGATTTGGGACTCAAGGGTAGCATAGCTTTGAGCGATAGCTTAAATTGAACAGAGGCTCGAGGTCTTTATTGTTACAAAATTTCAAGGTTTTATGACGCTCCAGTAAAAAGTTACAAGCATTTGTATTTTGCAAACTTTGTAAAGTGTAGGACGTACCGTACAGAAGTTAGGGCCATTTGAAGTTTTATCAGTGTTTGAGTTGGGACTCAAGGGTAGTATAGCTTTGAGCGATAGCTTAAATTGACAAGAGGCTCGAGTACTTTATTGTTGCAAAATTTCAAGGTTTTATGACGCTCCAGTAAAAAGTTACAAGCATTTGTATGTTGCAAACTTTGATAAGTGTAGCATGTACCGTATAGAAGTTATGGCCATTTGAAGTTTTATCAGTGTTTGATTTGGGACTCAAGGGTAGCATAGCTTTGAGCGATAGCTTAAATTGACAAGAGGCTCGAGTACTTTATTGTTACAAAATTTTAAGGTTTTATGACGCTCCAGTAAAAAGTTACAAGCATTTGTATGTTGCAAACTTTGATAGGTGTAGGACGTACCGTATAGAAGTTAGGGCCATTTGAAGTTTTATCAGTGTTTGATTTGGGACTCAAGGGTAGCATAGCTTTGAGCGATAGCTTAAATTGACAAGAGGCTCGAGTACTTTATTGTTACAAAATTTCAAAGTTTTATGACGCCCCAGTAAAAAGTTACAAGCATTTGTATGTTCCACACTTTGATAGGTGTAGGACGTACCGTACAGAAGTTAGGGCCATTTGAAGTTTTATCATTGTTTGATTTGGGACTCAAGGGTAGCATAGCTTTGAGCGATAGCTTAAATTGAACAGAGGCTCGAGGTCTTTATTGTTACAAAATTTCAAGGTTTTATAACGCTCCAGTAAAAAGTTACAAGCATTTGTATGTTGCAAATTTTGTTAGGTGTAGGACGTACCGTATAGAAGTTAGGGCTATTTGAAGTTTTATCATTGTTTGATTTGGGATTCAAGGGTAGCATAGCTTTGAGCGATAGCTTAAATTGACAAGAGGCTCGAAGTCTTTATTGTTACAAAGTTTCATGATTTTATGACGCTCCAGTAAAAAGTTACAAGCATTTGTTTGTTGCCAACTTTGATAGGTGTAGGACGTACCGTATAGAAGTTAGGGCCATTTGAAGTTTTATCAGTGTTTGATTTGGGACTCAAGGGTAGCATAGCTTTGAGCGATAGCTTAAATTGACAAGAGGCTCGAGTACTTTATTGTTACAAAATTTCAAGGTTTTATGACGCTCCAGTAAAAAGTTACAAGCATTTGTATGTTGCAAACTTTGATAGGTGTAGGACGTACTGTATAGAAGTTAGGGCTGTGAGAAGTTTTATCAGTGTTTGATTTGAGACTCAAGGGTAGCATAGCTTTGAGCGATAGCTTCAATTGACAAGAGGCTCGAGTACTTTCTTGTTACAAAATTTCAAAGTTTTATGACGCCCCAGTAAAAAGTTACAAGCATTTGTATGTTGCAAACTTTGATAGGTGTAGGACGTACCGTATAGAAGTTAGGGCCATTTGAAGTTTTATCATTGTTTGATTTGGGACTCAAGGGTAGCATAGCTTTGAGCGATAGCTTAAATTGAACAGAGGCTCGAGGTCTTTATTGTTACAAAATTTCAAGGTTTTATGACGCTCCAGAAAAAAGTTACAAGCATTTGTATGTTGCAAACTTTGTAAAGTGTAGGACGTACCGTATAGAAGTTAGGGCCATTTTAAGTTCTATCATTGTTTGATTTGGGACTCAAGGGTAGCATAGCTTTGAGCGATAGCTTAAATTGACAAGAGGCTCGAGGTCTTTAGTGTTACAAAATTTCAACGTTTTATGACGCTCCAGTAAAAAGTTACAAGCATTTGTATGTTGCCAACTTTGAGAGGTGTAGGACGTACCGTATAGAAGTTAGGGCTGTGAGAAGTTTTATCAGTGTTTGATTTGAGACTCAAGGGTAGCATAGCTTTGAGCGATAGCTTAAATTGACAAGAGGGTCGAGAACTTTATTGTTACAAAATTTCCAGATTTTATGACGCTGCAGTAAAAGGTTACAAGCATTTTTATGCTGCAAACTTTGATAGGTGCAGGACGTACCGTATAGAAATTAGGGCCATTTGAAATTTTACCAGTGTTTGATTTGGGACTCAAGGGTAGCATAGCTTTGAGCGATAGCTTAAATTGACAAGGGGCTCGAGGTCTTTATTGTTACAAAATTTCAACGTTTTACGACGCTCCAGTAAAAAGTTACAAGCATTTGTATGTTGCAAACTTTGATAAGTGTAGGACGTACCGTATAGAAGTTATAGCCATTTGAAGTTTTATCAGTGTTTGATTTGGGACTCAAGGGTAGCATAGCTTTGAGCGATAGCTTAAATTAACAAGAGGCTCGAGTACTATATTGTTACAAAATTTCAAGGTTTTATGACGCTCCAGTAAAAAGATACATGCATTTGTATGTTGCAAACATTGATAGGTGTAGGACGTACCGTACAGAAGTTAGGGCCATTTGAAGTTTTATCAATGTGTCATTTGGGACTCAAGGGTAGCATAGCTTTGAGCGATAGCTTAAATTGAACAGAGGCTCGAAGTATTTATTGTTACAAAATTTCAAGGTTTTATGACGCTCCAGTAAAAAGTTACAAGCATTTGTATGTTGCAAACTTTGTAAAGTGTAGGACGTACCGTATAGAAGTTAGGGCCATTTGAAGTTCTATCATTGTTTGATTTGGGACTCAAGGGTAGCATAGCTTTGAGCGATAGCTTAAATTGACAAGAGGCTCGAGGTCTTTATTGTTACAAAATTTCAACGATTTATGACGCTCCAGTAAAAAGTTACAAGCATTTGTATGTTGCCAACTTTGGGAGGTGTAGGACGTACCGTATAGAAGTTAGGGCCATTTGAAGTTTTATCAGTATTTGATTTGGGACTCAAGGGTAGCATAGCTTTGAGCGATAGCTTAAATTGACAAGAGGCTCGAGTACTTTATTGTTACAAAATTTCAAGGTTTTATGACGCTCCAATAAAAAGTTACAAGCATTTGTAGGTTGCAAACTTTGGTATGTGTAGGACGTACTGTATAGAAGTTAGTGCTGTTCGAAGTTTTATCAGTGTTTGATTTGGGACTCAAGGGTATCATAGCTTTGAGCGATAGCTTAAATTGACAAGAGGCTCGAGTACTTTATTGTTGCAAAATTTCAAGGTTTTATGACGCTCCAGTAAAAAGTTACAAGCATTTGTATGTTACAAATTTTGATAAGTGTAGCATGTACCGTATAGAAGTTACGGCCATTTGAAGTTTTATCAGTGTTTGATTTGGGACTCAAGGGTAGCATAGCTTTGAGCGATAGCTTAAATTGACAAGAGGCTCGAGTACTATATTGTTACAAAATTTCAAGGTTTTATGACGCTCCAGTAAAAAGTTACAAGCATTTGTATGTTGCAAACTTTGATAGGTGTAGGACGTACCGTATAGAAGTTAGGGCCATTTGAAGTTTTATCAGTGTTTGATTTGGGACTCAAGGGTAGCATAGCATTGAGCGATAGCTTAAATTGACAAGAGGCTCGAGTACTTTATTGTTACAAAATTTCAAAGTTTTATAACGCCCCAGTAAAAAGTTACAAGCATTTGTATGTTCCAAACTTTGATGGGTGTAGGACGTACCGTATAGAAGTTAGGGCCATTTGAAGTTTTATCATTGTTTGATTTGGGACTCAAGGGTAGCATAGCTTTGAGCGATAGCTTAAATTGAACAGAGGCTCGAGGTCTTTATTGTTACAAATTTTCAAGGTTTTATGACGCTCCAGTAAAAACTTACAAGCATTTGTATGTTGCAAACTTTGATAAGTGCAGGACGTACCGTATAGAAGTTAGGGCCATTTGAAGTTTTATCAGTGTTTGATTTGGGACTCAAGGGTAGCATAGCTTTGAGCGATAGTTTAAATTGAGAAGAGGCTCGAGGTCTTTATTGTTACAAAATTTCAAGGTTTTATGACGCTCCAGTAAAAAGTTACAAGCATTTGTATGTTGCAAACTTTGATAGTTGTAGGAAGTACCGTATAGAAATTAGGGAAATTTGAAGTTTTATCAGTGGTTGATTTGGGACTCAAGGGTAGCATAGCTTTGAGCGATGGCTTAAATTGAACCGAGGCTCGAGGTCTTTATTGTTACAAAATTTCAAGGTTTTATGACGCTCCAGTAAAAAGTTACAGGCATTTGTATGTTGCAAACTTTGATAGGTGTAGCACGTACTGTATAGAAGTTAGGGCCGTGGGAAGTTTTATCAGTGTTTGATTTGAGACTCAAGGGTAGCATAGCTTTGAGCGATAGCTTAAATTGACAAGAGGCTCGAGTACTTTATTGTTACAAAATTTCAAGGTTTTATGACGCTCCAGTAAAAAGTTACAGGCATTTGTATGTTGCAAACTTTGATAGGTGTAGGACGTACTGTATAGAAGTTAGGGCCGTGGGAAGTTTTATCAGTGTTTGATTTGAGACTCAAGGGTAGCATAGCTTTGAGCGATAGCTTAAATTGACAAGAGGCTCGAGTACTATATTGTTACAAAATTTCAAGGTTTTATGACGCTCCAGTAAAAAGTTACAAGCATTTGTATGTTGCAAACTTTGATAGGTGTAGGACGTACCGTATAGAAGTTAGGGCCATTTGAAGTTTTATCAGTGTTTGATTTGGGACTCAAGGGTAGCATAGCATTGAGCGATAGCTTAAATTGACAAGAGGCTCGAGTACTTTATTGTTACAAAATTTCAAAGTTTTATAACGCCCCAGTAAAAAGTTACAAGCATTTGTATGTTCCAAACTTTGATGGGTGTAGGACGTACCGTACAGAAGTTAGGGCCATTTGAAGTTTTATCATTGTTTGATTTGGGACTCAAGGGTAGCATAGCTTTGAGCGATAGCTTAAATTGAACAGAGGCTCGAGGTCTTTATTGTTACAAATTTTCAAGGTTTTATGACGCTCCAGTAAAAACTTACAAGCATTTGTATGTTGCAAACTTTGATAAGTGTAGGACGTACCGTATAGAAGTTAGGGCCATTTGAAGTTTTATCAGTGTTTGATTTGGGACTCAAGGGTAGCATAGCTTTGAGCGATAGTTTGAATTGAGAAGAGGCTCGAAGTCTTTATTTTTACAAAATTTCAAGGTTTTATGACGCTCCAGTAAAAGTTACAAGCATTTGTATGTTGCAAACTTTGATAGTTGTAGGAAGTACCGTATAGAAATTAGGGAAATTTGAAGTTTTATCAGTGTTTGATTTGGGACTCAAGGGTAGCATAGCTTTGAGCGATAGCTTAAATTGAACAGAGGCTCGAGGTCTTTATTGTTACAAAATTTCAAGGTTTTATGACTCTCCAGTAAAAAGTTACAGACATTTGTATGTTGCAAACTTTGATAGGTGTAGGACGTACTGTATAGAAGGTAGGGCCGTGGGAAGTTTTATCAGTGTTTGAATTGAGACTCAAGGGTAGCATAGCTTTGAGCGATAGCTTAAATTGACAAGAGGCTCGAGTACTTTATTGTTACAAAATTTCAAGGTTTTATGACGCTCCAGTAAAAAGATACATGCATTTGTATGTTGCAAACTTTGATAGGTGTAGGACGTACCGTATTGAAGTTAGGGTCATTTGAAGTTTTATCAATGTTTTATTTGGGACTCAGGGGTAGCATAGCTTTGAGCGATAGCTTAAATTGACAAGAGGCTCGAGTACTTTATTGTTACAAAATTTCAAAGTTTTATAACGCCCCAGTAAAAAGTTACAAGCATTTGTATGTTCCAAACTTTGATAGGTATAGGACGTACCGTACAGAAGTTAGGGCCATTTGAAGTTTTATCATTGTTTGATTTGGGACACAAGGGTAGCATAGCTTTGAGCGATAGCTTAAATTGACAAGAGGCTCGAGTACTTTATTGTTACAAAATTTCCAGATTTTATGACGCTCCAGTAAAAAGTTACAAGCATTTTTATGTTGCAAACTTTGATAGGTGCAGGACGTACCGTATAGAAATTAGGGCCATTTGAAATTTTACCAGTGATTGATTTGGGACTCAAGGGTACCATAGCTTTGAGCGATAGCTTAAATTGACAAGAGGCTCGAGTACTTTATTGTTACAAAATTTCAAGGTTTTATGACGCTCCAGTAAAAAGTTACAAGCATTTGTATGTTGCAAACTTTGATAAGTGTAGGACGTACCGTATAGAAGTTAGGGCCATTTGAAGTTCTATCATTGTTTGATTTGGGACTCAAGGGTAGCATAGCTTTGAGCGATAACTTGAATTGACAAGAGGCTCGAGGTCTTTATTGTTACAAAATTTCAAGGTTTTATGACGCTCCGGTAAAAAGTTACAAGCATTTGTATGTTGCCAACTTTGATAGGTGTAGGACGTACCGTATAGAAGTTAGGGCCAATTGAAGTTTTATCAGTGTTTGATTTGGGACTCAAGGTTAGCATAGCTTTTAGCTATAGCTTAAATTGACAAGAGGCTCGAGTACTTTATTGTTACAAAATTTCAAGGTTTTATGACGCTCCAGTAAAAAGATACATGCATTTGTATGTTGCAAACTTTGATAGGTGTAGGACGTACCGTATAGAAGTTAGGGCCATTTGAAGTTTTATCAGTGTTTGATTTGGGACTCAAGGGTAGCATAGCTTTGAGCGATAGCTTAAATTGACAAGAGGCTCGAGTACTTTATTGTTACAAAATTTCAAAGTTTTATAACGCCCCAGTAAATATCTACAAGCATTTGTATGTTCCAAACTTTGATGGACACTTTGATAGGTGTAGGACATACCGTATAGGAGTTAGGGCCATTTGAAGTTTTATCAGTGTTTGATTTGGGAATCAAGGGTAGCGCTAGCTTTGAGCGATAGCTTACATTGACAAGAGGCTCGACTACTTTATTGTTACAAAATTTCAAGCTTTTATGAAACTCCAGTAAAAAGTTACAAGCATTTGTATGTTACAAACGTTGATAGGTGTAGGACGTACCGTATAGAAGTTAAGGCCATTTGATGTTTTATCAGTGTTTGAGTTGGGACTCAAGGGTAGCATAGCTTTGAGCGATAGCTTAAATTGACAAGAGGCTCGAGTACTTTATTGGTACAAAATTTCAAGGTTTTATGACGCTCCAGTAAAAAGTTACAAGCATTTTTATGTTGCAAACTTTGAATGGTGTAGGACATACCGTATAGAAGTTAGGGCCATTTGAAGTTTTATCAGTGTTTGATTTGGGACTCAAGGGTAGCATAGCTTTCAACGATAGCTTAAATTGACAAGAGGCTCGAGTACTTTATTGTAAAAAAATTTCAAGGTTTTATGACGCTCCAGTAAAAAGTTACAAGTATTTGTATGTTGCAAATTTGATAGGTGTAGGACGTACCGTATAGAAGTTAAGGCCATTTGATGTTTTATCAGTGTTTGAGTTGGGACTCAAGGGTAGCATAGCTTTGAGCGATAGCTTAAATTGACAAGAGGCTCGAGTACTTTATTGGTAAAAAATTTCAAGGTTTTATGCGCTCCAGTAAAAAGTTACAAGCATTTGTATGTTGCAAACTTTGATAGGTGTAGGACGTACCGTATAGAAGTTAAGGCCATTTGATGTTTTATCAGTGTTTGAGTTGGGACTCAAGGGTATCATAGATTTGAGCGATAGCTTAAATTGACAAGAGTCTCGAGTACTTTATTGGTACAAAATTTCAAGGTTTTATGACGCTCCAGTAAAAAGTTACAAGCATTTGTATGTTGCAAACTTTGATAGGTGTAGGACATACCGTATAGAAGTTAGGGCCATTTGAAGTTTTATCAGTGTTTGATTTGGGACTCAAGGGTAGCATAGCTTTCAACGATAGATTAAATTGACAAGAGGCTCGAGTACTTTATTGTTACAAAATTTCAAGGTTTTATGACGCTCCAGTAAAAAGTTACAAGCATTTGTATGTTGCAAACTTTGATAGGTGTAGGACGTACCGTATATAAGTTAGGGCCATTTGAAGTTTTATCAGTGTCTGATTTGGGACTCAAGGGTAGCATAGTTTTGAGCGGTAGCTTAAATTGAAAAGAGGCTCGAGTACTTTATTGTTACAAAATTTCAAGGTTGTATGACGCTCCAGTAAAAAGTTACAAGCATTTGTATGTTGCAAATTTTGATAGGTGTAGGACGTCCGTATAGAAGTTAGGGCCATTTGAAGTTTTATCAGTGTTTGAGTTGGGACTCAAGCATAACTTTGCGCGATAGCTTAAATTTACAAGAGGCTCGAGTACTTTATTGTTACAAAATTTCAAGGTTTTATGACGCTCCAGTAAAAAGTTACAAGCATTTGTACGTTGCAAACTTTGATAGGTGTAGGACGTACCGTATAGAAGTTAGGGCCATTTGAAGTTTTATCAGTGTTTGATTTAGGACTCAAGGGTAGCATAGCTTTGAGCGATAGCTTAAATTGACAAGGGGTTCGAGTACTTTATTGTTACAAAATTTCAAGGTTTTATGACGCTCCAGTAAAAAGTTACAGGCATTTGTATGTTGCAAACTTTGATAGGTGTAGGACGTACCGTATAGAAGTTAGGGCCGTGGGAAGTTTTATCAGTGTTTGATTTGAGACTCAAGGGTAGCATAGCTTTGAGCGATAGCTTAAATTGACAAGAGGCTCGAGTACTTTATTGTTACAAAATTTCAAGGTTTTATGACGCTCCAGTAAAAAGTTACAAGCATTTGTATGTTGCAAACTTTGATAGGTGTAGGACATACCGTATAGAAGTTAGGGCCATTTGAAGTTTTATCAGTGTTTGATTTGGGACTCAAGGGTAGCATAGCTTTCAACGATAGATTAAATTGACAAGAGGCTCGAGGTCTTTATTGTTACAAAATTTCAAGGTTTTATGACGCTCCAGTAAAAAGTTACAAGCATTTGTATGTTGCAAACTTTGATAGTTGTAGGAAGTACCGTATAGAAATTAGGGAAATTTGAAGTTTTATCAGTGGTTGATTTGGGACTCAAGGGTAGCATAGCTTTGAGCGATGGCTTAAATTGAAACGAGGCTCGAGGTCTTTATTGTTACAAAATTTCAAGGTTTTATGACGCTCCAGTAAAAAGTTACAGGCATTTGTATGTTGCAAACTTTGATAGGTGTAGCACGTACTGTATAGAAGTTAGGGCCGTGGGAAGTTTTATCAGTGTTTGATTTGAGACTCAAGGGTAGCATAGCTTTGAGCGATAGCTTAAATTGACAAGAGGCTCGAGTACTTTATTGTTACAAAATTTCAAGGTTTTATGACGCTCCAGTAAAAAGTTACAGGCATTTGTATGTTGCAAACTTTGATAGGTGTAGGACGTACTGTATAGAAGTTAGGGCCGTGGGAAGTTTTATCAGTGTTTGATTTGAGACTCAAGGGTAGCATAGCTTTGAGCGATAGCTTAAATTGACAAGAGGCTCGAGTACTATATTGTTACAAAATTTCAAGGTTTTATGACGCTCCAGTAAAAAGTTACAAGCATTTGTATGTTGCAAACTTTGATAGGTGTAGGACGTACCGTATAGAAGTTAGGGCCATTTGAAGTTTTATCAGTGTTTGATTTGGGACTCAAGGGTAGCATAGCATTGAGCGATAGCTTAAATTGACAAGAGGCTCGAGTACTTTATTGTTACAAAATTTCAAAGTTTTATAACGCCCCAGTAAAAAGTTACAAGCATTTGTATGTTCCAAACTTTGATGGGTGTAGGACGTACCGTACAGAAGTTAGGGCCATTTGAAGTTTTATCATTGTTTGATTTGGGACTCAAGGGTAGCATAGCTTTGAGCGATAGCTTAAATTGAACAGAGGCTCGAGGTCTTTATTGTTACAAATTTTCAAGGTTTTATGACGCTCCAGTAAAAACTTACAAGCATTTGTATGTTGCAAACTTTGATAAGTGTAGGACTTACCGTATAGAAGTTAGGGCCATTTGAAGTTTTATCAGTGTTTGATTTGGGACTCAAGGGTAGCATAGCTTTGAGCGATAGTTTGAATTGAGAAGAGGCTCGAAGTCTTTATTTTTACAAAATTTCAAGGTTTTATGACGCTCCAGTAAAAGTTACAAGCATTTGTATGTTGCAAACTTTGATAGTTGTAGGAAGTACCGTATAGAAATTAGGGAAATTTGAAGTTTTATCAGTGTTTGATTTGGGACTCAAGGGTAGCATAGCTTTGAGCGATAGCTTAAATTGAACAGAGGCTCGAGGTCTTTATTGTTACAAAATTTCAAGGTTTTATGACTCTCCAGTAAAAAGTTACAGGCATTTGTATGTTGCAAACTTTGATAGGTGTAGGACGTACTGTATAGAAGTTAGGGCCGTGGGAAGTTTTATCAGTGTTTGAATTGAGACTCAAGGGTAGCATAGCTTTGAGCGATAGCTTAAATTGACAAGAGGCTCGAGTACTTTATTGTTACAAAATTTCAAGGTTTTATGACGCTCCAGTAAAAAGATACATGCATTTGTATGTTGCAAACTTTGATAGGTGTAGGACGTACCGTATTGAAGTTAGGGCCATTTGAAGTTTTATCAATGTTTTATTTGGGACTCAGGGGTAGCATAGCTTTGAGCGATAGCTTAAATTGACAAGAGGCTCGAGTACTTTATTGTTACAAAATTTCAAAGTTTTATAACGCCCCAGTAAAAAGTTACAAGCATTTGTATGTTCCAAACTTTGATAGGTGTAGGACGTACCGTACAGAAGTTAGGGCCATTTGAAGTTTTATCATTGTTTGATTTGGGACACAAGGGTAGCATAGCTTTGAGCGATAGCTTAAATTGAACAGAGGCTCGAGGTCTTTATTGTTACAAAATTTCAAGGTTTTATGACGCTTCAGTAAAAAGTTACAAGCATTTGTATGTTGCAAACTTTTATATGTGTAGGACGTACTGTATAGAAGTTAGGGCCGTGGGAAGTTTTATCAGTGTTTGATTTGAGACTCAAGGGTAGCATAGATTTGAGCGATAGCTTAAATTGACAAGAGGCTCGAGTACTTTATTGTTACAAAATTTCCAGATTTTATGACGCTCCAGTAAAAAGTTACAAGCATTTTTATGTTGCAAACTTTGATAGGTGCAGGACGTACCGTATAGAAATTAGGGCCATTTGAAATTTTACCAGTGATTGATTTGGGACTCAAGGGTACCATAGCTTGGAGCGATAGCTTAAATTGACAAGAGGCTCGAGTACTTTATTGTTACAAAATTTCAAGGTTTTATGACGCTCCAGTAAAAAGTTACAAGCATTTGTATGTTGCAAACTTTGATAAGTGTAGGACGTACCGTATAGAAGTTAGGGCCATTTGAAGTTCTATCATTGTTTGATTTGGGACTCAAGGGTAGCATAGCTTTGAGCGATAACTTGAATTGACAAGAGGCTCGAGGTCTTTATTGTTACAAAATTTCAAGGTTTTATGACGCTCCGGTAAAAAGTTACAAGCATTTGTATGTTGCCAACTTTGATAGGTGTAGGACGTACCGTATAGAAGTTAGGGCCAATTGAAGTTTTATCAGTGTTTGATTTGGGACTCAAGGTTAGCATAGCTTTTAGCTATAACTTAAATTGACAAGAGGCTCGAGTACTTTATTGTTACAAAATTTCAAGGTTTTATGACGCTCCAGTAAAAAGATACATGCATTTGTATGTTGCAAACTTTGATAGGTGTAGGACGTACCGTATAGAAGTTAGGGCCATTTGAAGTTTTATCAGTGTTTGATTTGGGACTCAAGGGTAGCATAGCTTTGAGCGATAGCTTAAATTGACAAGAGGCTCGAGTACTTTATTGTTACAAAATTTCAAAGTTTTATAACGCCCCAGTAAATATCTACAAGCATTTGTATGTTCCAAACTTTGATGGACACTTTGATAGGTGTAGGACATACCGTATAGGAGTTAGGGCCATTTGAAGTTTTATCAGTGTTTGATTTGGGAATCAAGGGTAGCGCTAGCTTTGAGCGATAGCTTACATTGACAAGAGGCTCGACTACTTTATTGTTACAAAATTTCAAGGTTTTATGAAACTCCAGTAAAAAGTTACAAGCATTTGTATGTTACAAACGTTGATAGGTGTAGGACGTACCGTATAGAAGTTAAGGCCATTTGATGTTTTATCAGTGTTTGAGTTGGGACTCAAGGGTAGCATAGCTTTGAGCGATAGCTTAAATTGACAAGAGGCTCGAGTACTTTATTGGTACAAAATTTCAAGGTTTTATGACGCTCCAGTAAAAAGTTACAAGCATTTTTATGTTGCAAACTTTGAATGGTGTAGGACATACCGTATAGAAGTTAGGGCCATTTGAAGTTTTATCAGTGTTTGATTTGGGACTCAAGGGTAGCATAGCTTTCAACGATAGCTTAAATTGACAAGAGGCTCGAGTACTTTATTGTAAAAAAATTTCAAGGTTTTATGACGCTCCAGTAAAAAGTTACAAGTATTTGTATGTTGCAAATTTGATAGGTGTAGGACGTACCGTATAGAAGTTAAGGCCATTTGATGTTTTATCAGTGTTTGAGTTGGGACTCAAGGGTAGCATAGCTTTGAGCGATAGCTTAAATTGACAAGAGGCTCGAGTACTTTATTGGTAAAAAATTTCAAGGTTTTATGCGCTCCAGTAAAAAGTTACAAGCATTTGTATGTTGCAAACTTTGATAGGTGTAGGACGTACCGTATAGAAGTTAAGGCCATTTGATGTTTTATCAGTGTTTGAGTTGGGACTCAAGGGTATCATAGATTTGAGCGATAGCTTAAATTGACAAGAGACTCGAGTACTTTATTGGTACAAAATTTCAAGGTTTTATGACGCTCCAGTAAAAAGTTACAAGCATTTGTATGTTGCAAACTTTGATAGGTGTAGGACATACCGTATAGAAGTTAGGGCCATTTGAAGTTTTATCAGTGTTTGATTTGGGACTCAAGGGTAGCATAGCTTTCAACGATAGATTAAATTGACAAGAGGCTCGAGTACTTTATTGTTACAAAATTTCAAGGTTTTATGACGCTCCAGTAAAAAGTTACAAGCATTTGTATGTTGCAAACTTTGATAGGTGTAGGACGTACCGTATATAAGTTAGGGCCATTTGAAGTTTTATCAGTGTCTGATTTGGGACTCAAGGGTAGCATAGTTTTGAGCGGTAGCTTAAATTGAAAAGAGGCTCGAGTACTTTATTGTTACAAAATTTCAAGGTTGTATGACGCTCCAGTAAAAAGTTACAAGCATTTGTATGTTGCAAATTTTGATAGGTGTAGGACGTCCGTATAGAAGTTAGGGCCATTTGAAGTTTTATCAGTGTTTGAGTTGGGACTCAAGCATAACTTTGCGCGATAGCTTAAATTTACAAGAGGCTCGAGTACTTTATTGTTACAAAATTTCAAGGTTTTATGACGCTCCAGTAAAAAGTTACAAGCATTTGAATGTTGCAAACTTTGATAGGTGTAGGACGTACCGTGTAGAAGTTAGGGCCATTTGAAGTTTTATCAGTGTTTGATTTAGGACTCAAGGGTAGCATAGCTTTGAGCGATAGCTTAAATTGACAAGGGGTTCGAGTACTTTATTGTTACAAAATTTCAAGGTTTTATGACGCTCCAGTAAAAAGTTACAAGCATTTGTACGTTGCAAACTTTGATAGGTGTAGGACGTACCGTATAGAAGTTAGGGCCATTTGAAGCTTTATCAGTGTTTGATTTGGACTCAAGGGAAGCGCTAGCTTTGAGCGATATCTTAAATTGACAAGAGGCTCGAGTACTCTATTGTTACAAAATTTCAAGGTTTTATGACACTCCTGTAAAAAGTTACAAGCATTTGTATGTTGCAAACGTTGATAGGTGTAGGACGTACCGTATAGAAGTTAAGGCCATTTGATGTTTTATCAGTGTTTGAGTTGGGACTCAAGGGTAGCATAGCTTTGAGCGATAGCTTAAATTGACAAGAGGCTCGAGTACTTTATTGGTACAAAATTTCAAGGTTTTATGACGCTCCAGTAAAAAGTTACAAGCATTTGTATGTTGCAAACTTTGATAGGTGTAGGACATACCGTATAGAAGTTAGGGCCATTTGAAGTTTTATCAGTGTTTGATTTGGGACTCAAGGGTAGCATAGCTTTCAACGATAGTTTAAATTGACAAGAGGCTCGAGTACTTTATTGTAAAAAAATTTCAAGGTTTTATGACGCTCCAGTCAAAAGTTACAAGTATTTGTATGTTGCAAACTTTGATAGGTGTAGGACGTACCGTATAGAAGTTAGGTCCATTTGAGGTTTTATCATTGTTTGAGTTGGGACTCAAGGGTATCATAGCTTTGAGCGATAGCTTAAATTGACAAGAGGATCGAGTACTTTATTGTAAAAAAATTTCAAGGTTTTATGACGCTCCAGTAAAAAGTTACAAGTATTTGTATGTTGCAAACTTTGATAGGTGTAGGACGTACCGTATAGAAGTTAAAGCCATTTGATGTTTTATCAGTGTTTGAGTTGGGACTCAAGGGTAGCATAGCTTTGAGCGATAGCTTAAATTGACAAGAGGCTCGAGTACTTTATTGGTACAAAATTTCAAGGTTTTATGACGCTCCAGTAAAAAGTTACAAGCATTTGTATGTTGCAAACTTTGACAGGTGTAGGACGTACCGTATAGAAGTTAAGGCTATTTGATGTTTTATCAGTGTTTGAGTTGGGACTCAAGGGTAGCATCGCTTTGAGCGATAGCTTAAATTGACAAGAGGCTCGAGTACTTTATTGGTACAAAATTTCAAGGTTTTATAACGCTCCAGTAAAAAGTTACAAGCATTTGTATGTTGCAAACTTTGATAGGTGTAGGACATACCGTATAGAAGTTAGGGCCATTTGAAGCTTTATCAGAGTTTGATTTGGGGCTCAAGGGTATCATAGATTTGAGCGATAGCTTAAATTGACAAGAGGCTCGAGTACTTTATTGGTACAAAATTTCAAGGTTTTATGACGCTCCAGTAAAAAGTTACAAGCATTTGTATGTTGCAAACTTTGATAGGTGTAGGACATACCGTATAGAAGTTAGGGCCATTTGAAGTTTTATCAGTGTTTGATTTGGGACTCAAGGGTAGCATAGCTTTCAACGATAGTTTAAATTGACAAGAGGCTCGAGTACTTTATTGTAAAAAAATTTCAAGGTTTTATGACGCTCCAGTAAAAAGTTACAAGTATTTATATGTTGCAAACTTTGATAGGTGTAGGACGTACCGTATAGAAGTTAGGTCCATTTGAGGTTTTATCATTGTTTGAGTTGGGACTCAAGGGTAGCATAGCTTTGAGCGATAGCTTAAATTGACAACAGGATCGAGTACTTTATTGTAAAAAAATTTCAAGGTTTTATGATGCTCCAGTAAAAAGTTACAAGTATTTGTATGTTGCAAACTTTGATAGGTGTAGGACGTACTGTATAGAAGCTAAAGCCATTTGATGTTTTATCAGTGTTTGAGTTGGGACTCAAGGGTAGCATAGCTTTGAGCGATAGCTTAAATTGACAAGAGGCTCGTGTACTTTATTGGTACAAAATTTCAAGGTTTTATGACGCTCCAGTAAAAAGTTACAAGCATTTGTATGTTGCAAACTTTGATAGGTGTAGGACGTACCGTATAGAAGTTAAGGCTATTTGATGTTTTATCAGTGTTTGAGTTGGGACTCAAGGGTAGCATAGCTTTGAGCGATAGCTTAAATTGACAAGAGGCTCGAGTACTTTATTGGTACAAAATTTCAAGGTTTTATAACGCTCCAGTAAAAAGTTACAAGCATTTGTATGTTGCAAACTTTGATAGGTGTAGGACATACCGTATAGAAGTTAGGGCCATTTGAAGCTTTATCAGAGTTTGATTTGGGGCTCAAGGGTATCATAGATTTGAGCGATAGCTTAAATTGACAAGAGGCTCGAGTACTTTATTGGTACAAAATTTCAAGGTTTTATGACGCTCCAGTAAAAAGTTACAAGCATTTGTATGTTGCAAACTTTGATAGGTGTAGGACATACCGTATAGAAGTTAGGGCCATTTGAAGTTTTATCAGTGTTTGATTTGGGACTCAAGGGTAGCATAGCTTTCAACGATAGCTTAAATTGACAAGAGGCTCGAGTACTTTATTGGTACAAAATTTCAAGGTTTTATGACGCTCCAGTAAAAAGTTACAAGCATTTGTATGTTGCAAACTTTGATAGGTGTAGGACGTACCGTATAGAAGTTAAGGCTATTTGATGTTTTATCAGTGTTTGAGTTGGGACTCAAGGGTAGCATCGCTTTGAGCGATAGCTTAAATTGACAAGAGGCTCGAGTACTTTATTGGTACAAAATTTCAAGGTTTTATAACGCTCCAGTAAAAAGTTACAAGCATTTGTATGTTGCAAACTTTGATAGGTGTAGGACATACCGTATAGAAGTTAGGGCCATTTGAAGCTTTATCAGAGTTTGATTTGGGGCTCAAGGGTATCATAGATTTGAGCGATAGCTTAAATTGACAAGAGGCTCGAGTACTTTATTGGTACAAAATTTCAAGGTTTTATGACGCTCCAGTAAAAAGTTACAAGCATTTGTATGTTGCAAACTTTGATAGGTGTAGGACATACCGTATAGAAGTTAGGGCCATTTGAAGTTTTATCAGTGTTTGATTTGGGACTCAAGGGTAGCATAGCTTTCAACGATAGTTTAAATTGGCAAGAGGCTCGAGTACTTTATTGAAAAAAAATTTCAAGGTTTTATGACGCTCCAGTAAAAAGTTACAAGTATTTATATGTTGCAAACTTTGATAGGTGTAGGACGTACCGTATAGAAGTTAGGTCCATTTGAGGTTTTATCATTGTTTGAGTTGGGACTCAAGGGTAGCATAGCTTTGAGCGATAGCTTAAATTGACAAGAGGATCGAGTACTTTATTGTAAAAAAATTTCAAGGTTTTATGACGCTCCCGTAAAAAGTTACAAGTATTTGTATGTTGCAAACTTTGATAGGTGTAGGACGTACCGTATAGAAGTTAAAGCCATTTGATGTTTTATCAGTGTTTGAGTTGGGACTCAAGGGTAGCATAGCTTTGAGCGATAGCTTAAATTGACAAGAGGCTCGAGTACTTTATTGGTACAAAATTTCAAGGTTTTATGACGCTCCAGTAAAAAGTTACAAACATTTGTATGTTGCAAACTTTGATAGGTGTAGGACGTACCGTATAGAAGTTAAGGCTATTTGATGTTTTATCAGTGTTTGAGTTGGGACTCAAGGGTAGCATAGCTTTGAGCGATAGCTTAAATTGACAAGAGGCTCGAGTATTTTATTGGTACAAAATTTCAAGGTTTTATAACGCTCCAGTAAAAAGTTACAAGCATTTGTATGTTGCAAACTTTGATAGGTGTAGGACATACCGTATAGAAGTTAGGGCCATTTGAAGCTTTATCAGAGTTTGATTTGGGGCTCAAGGGTATCATAGATTTGAGCGATAGCTTAAATTGACAAGAGGCTCGAGTACTTTATTGATACAAAATTTCAAGGTTTTATGACGCTCCAGTAAAAAGTTACAAGCATTTGTATGTTGCAAACTTTGATAGGTGTAGGACATACCGTATAGAAGTTAGGGCCATTTGAAGTTTTATCAGTGTTTGATTTGGGACTCAAGGGTAGCATAGCTTTCAACGATAGTTTAAATTGACAAGAGGCTCGAGTACTTTATTGTAAAAAAATTTCAAGGTTTTATGACGCTCCAGTAAAAAGTTACAAGTATTTGTATGTTGCAAACTTTGATAGGTGTAGGACGTACCATATAGAAGTTAGGTCCATTTGAGGTTTTATCATTGTTTGAGTTGGGACTCAAGGGTAGCATAGCTTTGAGCGATAGCTTAAATTGATAAGAGGATCGAGTACTTTATTGGTACAAAATTTCAAGGTTTTATGACGCTCCAGTAAAAAGTTACAAGCATTTGTATGTTGCAAACTTTGATAGGTGTAGGACATACCGTATAGAAGTTGGGGCCATTTGAAGCTTTATCAGAGTTTGATTTGGGGCTCAAGGGTATCATAGATTTGAGCGATAGCTTAAATTGACAAGAGGCTCGAGTACTTTATTGGTACAAAATTTCAAGGTTTTATGACGCTCCAGTAAAAAGTTACAAGAATTTGTATGTTGCAAACTTTGATAGGTGTAGGACATACCGTATAGAAGTTAGGGCCATTTGAAGTTTTATCAGTGTTTGATTTGGGACTCAAGGGTAGCATAGCTTTCAACGATAGCTTAAACTGACAAGAGGCTCGAGTACTTTATTGTTACAAAATTTCAAGGTTTTATGACGCTCCAGTAAAAAGTTACAAGCATTTGTATGTTGCAAACTTTGATAGGTGTAGGACGTACCGTATATAAGTTAGGGCCATTTGAAGTTTTATCAGTGTCTGATCTGGGACTCAAGGGTAGCATAGTTTTGAGCGGTAGCTTAAATTGAAAAGAGGCTCGAGTACTTTATTGTTACAAAATTTCAAGGTTGTATGACGCTCCAGTAAAAAGTTACAAGCATTTGTATGTTGCAAATTTTGATAGGTGTAGGACGTACCGTATAGAAGTTAGGGCCATTTGAAGTTGTATCAGTGTTTGAGTTGGGACTCAAGCATAGCTTTGAGCGATAACTTAAATTGACAAGAGGCTCGAGTACTTTATTGTTACAAAATTTCAAGGTTTTATGCCGCTCCAGTAAAAAGTTACAAGCATTTGTACGTTGCAAACTTTGATAGGTGTAGGACGTACCGTATAGAAGTTAGGGCCATTTGAAGTTTTATCAGTGTTTTATTTGGACTCAAGGGAAGCGCTAGCTTTGAGCGATAGCTTAAATTGACAAGAGGCTCGAGTACTTTATTGTTACAAAAGTTCAAGGTTTTATGACACTCCAGTAAAAAGTTACAAGCATTTGTATGTTGCAAACTTTGATAGGTGTAGGACGTACCGTATAGAAGTTAGGGGCATTTAAAGTTTTATCAGTGTTTGATTTGGGACTCAAGGGTAGCATAGCTTTGAGCGATAGCTTAAATTGACAAGGGGTTCGAGTACTTTATTGTTACAAAATTTCAAGGTTTTATGACGCTCCAGTAAAAAGTTACAAGCACTTGTACGTTGCAAACTTTGAGAGGTGTAGGACGTACCGTATAGAAGTTAGGGCCATGTGAAGTTTTATCAGTGTTTGATTTGGATTCAAGGGAAGCGCTAGCTTTGAGCGATAGCTTACATTGACAAGAGGCTCGACTACTTTATTGTTACAAAATTTCAAGGTTTTATGAAACTCCAGTAAAAAGTTACAAGCATTTGTATGTTGCAAACGTTGATAGGTGTAGGACGTACCGTACAGAAGTTAAGGCCATTTGATGTTTTATCAGTGTTTGAGTTGGGACTCAAGGGTAGCATAGCTTTGAGCGATAGCTTAAATTGACAAGAGGATCGAGTACTTTATTGGTACAAAATTTCAAGGTTTTATGACGCTCCAGTAAAAAGTTACAAGCATTTATATGTTGCAAACTTTGATAGGTGTAGGACATACCGTATAGAAGTTGGGGCCATTTGAAGCTTTATCAGTGTTTGATTTGGGACTCAAGCGTAGCATAGATTTGAGCGATAGCTTAAATTGACAAGAGGCTCGAGTACTTTATTGGTACAAAAT
Source organism: Clusia tigrina (assembly GCA_920105625.2). Lineage (NCBI taxonomy): Eukaryota > Metazoa > Arthropoda > Insecta > Diptera > Clusiidae > Clusia > Clusia tigrina. Next base: position 764,529 of record CAKKTE020000429.1, on the reverse strand, counting down.
TTCAAGGTTTTATGACGCTCCAGTAAAAAGTTACAAGCATTTGTATGTTGCAAACTTTGATAGGTGTAGGACATACCGTATAGAAGTTAGGGCCATTTGAAGTTTTATCAGAGTTTGATTTGGGGCTCAAGGGTATCATAGATTTGAGCGATAGCTTAAATTGACAAGAGGCTCGAGTACTTTATTGGTACAAAATTTCAAGGTTTTATGACGCTCCAGTAAAAAGTTACAAGCATTTGTATGTTGCAAACTTTGATAGGTGTAGGACATACCGTATAGAAGTTAGGGCCATTTGAAGTTTTATCAGTGTTTGATTTGGGACTCAAGGGTAGCATAGCTTTCAACGATAGCTTAAATTGACAAGAGGCTCGAGTACTTTATTGGTACAAAATTTCAAGGTTTTATGACGCTCCAGTAAAAAGTTACAAGCATTTGTATGTTGCAAACTTTGATAGGTGTAGGACGTGCCGTATAGAAGTTAAGGCTATTTGATGTTTTATCAGTGTTTGAGTTGGGACTCAAGGGTAGCATCGCTTTGAGCGATAGCTTAAATTGACAAGAGGCTCGAGTACTTTATTGGTACAAAATTTCAAGGTTTTATAACGCTCCAGTAAAAAGTTACAAGCATTTGTATGTTGCAAACTTTGATAGGTGTAGGACATACCGTATAGAAGTTAGGGCCATTTGAAGCTTTATCAGACTTTGATTTGGGGCTCAAGGGTATCATAGATTTGAGCGATAGCTTAAATTGACAAGAGGCTCGAGCACTTTATTGGTACAAAATTTCAAGGTTTTATGACGCTCCAGTAAAAAGTTACAAGCATTTGTATGCTGCAAACTTTGATAGGTGTAGGACATACCGTATAGAAGTTAGGGCCATTTGAAGTTTTATCAGTGTTTGATTTGGGACTCAAGGGTAGCATAGCTTTCAACGATAGTTTAAATTGACAAGAGGCTCGAGTACTTTATTGTAAAAAAATTTCAAGGTTTTATGACGCTCCAGTAAAAAGTTACAAGTATTTATATGTTGCAAACTTTGATAGGTGTAGGACGTACCGTATAGAAGTTAGGTCCATTTGAGGTTTTATCATTGTTTGAGTTGGGACTCAAGGGTAGCATAGCTTTGAGCGATAGCTTAAATTGACAAGAGGATCGAGTACTTTATTGTAAAAAAATTTCAAGGTTTTATGATGCTCCAGTAAAAAGTTACAAGTATTTGTATGTTGCAAACTTTGATAGGTGTAGGACGTACTGTATAGAAGCTAAAGCCATTTGATGTTTTATCAGTGTTTGAGTTGGGACTCAAGGGTAGCATAGCTTTGAGCGATAGCTTAAATTGACAAGAGGCTCGTGTACTTTATTGGTACAAAATTTCAAGGTTTTATGACGCTCCAGTAAAAAGTTACAAGCATTTGTATGTTGCAAACTTTGATAGGTGGAGGACGTACCGTATAGAAGTTAAGGCTATTTGATGTTTTATCAGTGTTTGAGTTGGGACTCAAGGGTAGCATAGCTTTGAGCGATAGCTTAAATTGACAAGAGGCTCGAGTACTTTATTGGTACAAAATTTCAAGGTTTTATAACGCTCCAGTAAAAAGTTACAAGCATTTGTATGTTGCAAACTTTGATAGGTGTAGGACATACCGTATAGAAGTTAGGGCCATTTGAAGCTTTATCAGAGTTTGATTTGGGGCTCAAGGGTATCATAGATTTGAGCGATAGCTTAAATTGACAAGAGGCTCGAGTACTTTATTGGTACAAAATTTCAAGGTTTTATGACGCTCCAGTAAAAAGTTACAAGCATTTGTATGTTGCAAACTTTGATAGGTGTAGGACATACCGTATAGAAGTTAGGGCCATTTGAAGTTTTATCAGTGTTTGATTTGGGACTCAAGGGTAGCATAGCTTTCAACGATAGCTTAAATTGAAAAGAGGCTCGAGTACTTTATTGTTACAAAATTTCAAGGTTTTATGACGCTCCAGTAAAAAGTTACAAGCATTTGTATGTTGCAAACTTTGATAGGTGTAGGACGTACCGTATAGAAGTTAGGGCCATTTGAAGTTGTATCAGTGTTTGAGTTGGGACTCAAGCATAGCTTTGAGCGATAACTTAAATTGACAAGAGGCTCGAGTACTTTATTGTTACAAAATTTCAAGGTTTTATGCCGCTCCAGTTAAAAGTTACAAGCATTTGTACGTTGCAAACTTTGATAGGTGTAGGACGTACCGTATAGAAGTTAGGGCCATTTGAAGTTTTATCAGTGTTTTATTTGGACTCAAGGGAAGCGCTAGCTTTGAGCGATAGCTTAAATTGACAAGAGGCTCGAGTACTTTATTGTTACAAAAGTTCAAGGTTTTATGACACTCCAGTAAAAAGTTACAAGCATTTGTATGTTGCAAACTTTGATAGGTGTAGGACGTACCGTATAGAAGTTAGGGGCATTTAAAGTTTTATCAGTGTTTGATTTGGGACTCAAGGGTAGCATAGCTTTGAGCGATAGCTTAAATTGACAAGGGGTTCGAGTACTTTATTGTTACAAAATTTCAAGGTTTTATGACGCTCCAGTAAAAAGTTACAAGCATTTGTACGTTGCAAACTTTGAGAGGTGTAGGACGTACCGTATAGAAGTTAGGGCCATGTGAAGTTTTATCAGTGTTTGATTTGGATTCAAGGGAAGCGCTAGCTTTGAGCGATAGCTTACATTGACAAGAGGCTCGACTACTTTATTGTTACAAAATTTCAAGGTTTTATGAAACTCCAGTAAAAAGTTACAAGCATTTGTATGTTGCAAACGTTGATAGGTGTAGGACGTACCGTATAGAAGTTAAGGCCATTTGATGTTTTATCAGTGTTTGAGTTGGGACTCAAGGGTAGCATAGCTTTGAGCGATAGCTTAAATTGACAAGAGGATCGAGTACTTTATTGGTACAAAATTTCAAGGTTTTATGACGCTCCAGTAAAAAGTTACAAGCATTTATATGTTGCAAACTTTGATAGGTGTAGGACATACCGTATAGAAGTTGGGGCCATTTGAAGCTTTATCAGTGTTTGATTTGGGACTCAAGCGTAGCATAGATTTGAGCGATAGCTTAAATTGACAAGAGGCTCGAGTACTTTATTGGTACAAAATTTCAAGGTTTTATGACGCTCCAGTAAAAAGTTACAAGCATTTGTATGTTGCAAACTTTGATAGGTGTAGGACATACCGTATAGAAGTTAGGGCCATTTGAAGTTTTATCAGAGTTTGATTTGGGGCTCAAGGGTATCATAGATTTGAGCGATAGCTTAAATTGACAAGAGGCTCGAGTACTTTATTGGTACAAAATTTCAAGGTTTTATGACGCTCCAGTAAAAAGTTACAAGCATTTGTATGTTGCAAACTTTGATAGGTGTAGGACATACCGTATAGAAGTTAGGGCCATTTGAAGTTTTATCAGTGTTTGATTTGGGACTCAAGGGTAGCATAGCTTTCAACGATAGCTTAAATTGACAAGAGGCTCGAGTACTTTATTGGTACAAAATTTCAAGGTTTTATGACGCTCCAGTAAAAAGTTACAAGCATTTGTATGTTGCAAACTTTGATAGGTGTAGGACGTGCCGTATAGAAGTTAAGGCTATTTGATGTTTTATCATTGTTTGAGTTGGGACTCAAGGGTAGCATCGCTTTGAGCGATAGCTTAAATTGACAAGAGGCTCGAGTACTTTATTGGTACAAAATTTCAAGGTTTTATAACGCTCCAGTAAAAAGTTACAAGCATTTGTATGTTGCAAACTTTGATAGGTGTAGGACATACCGTATAGAAGTTAGGGCCATTTGAAGCTTTATCAGAGTTTGATTTGGGGCTCAAGGGTATCATAGATTTGAGCGATAGCTTAAATTGACAAGAGGCTCGAGTACTTTATTGGTACAAAATTTCAAGGTTTTATGACGCTCCAGTAAAAAGTTACAAGCATTTGTATGTTGCAAACTTTGATAGGTGTAGGACATACCGTATAGAAGTTAGGGCCATTTGAAGTTTTATCAGTGTTTGATTTGGGACTCAAGGGTAGCATAGCTTTCAACGATAGTTTAAATTGACAAGAGGCTCGAGTACTTTATTGTAAAAAAATTTCAAGGTTTTATGACGCTCCAGTAAAAAGTTACAAGTATTTATATGTTGCAAACTTTGATAGGTGTAGGACGTACCGTATAGAAGTTAGGTCCATTTGAGGTTTTATCATTGTTTGAGTTGGGACTCAAGGGTAGCATAGCTTTGAGCGATAGCTTAAATTGACAAGAGGATCGAGTACTTTATTGTAAAAAAATTTCAAGGTTTTATGACGCTCCAGTAAAAAGTTACAAGTATTTGTATGTTGCAAACTTTGATAGGTGTAGGACGTACCGTATAGAAGTTAAAGCCATTTGATGTTTTATCAGTGTTTGAGTTGGGACTCAAGGGTAGCATAGCTTTGAGCGATAGCTTAAATTGACAAGAGGCTCGAGTACTTTATTGGTACAAAATTTCAAGGTTTTATGACGCTCCAGTAAAAAGTTACAAGCATTTGTATGTTGCAAACTTTGATAGGTGTAGGACGTACCGTATAGAAGTTAAGGCTATTTGATGTTTTATCAGTGTTTGAGTTGGGACTCAAGGGTAGCATAGCTTTGAGCGATAGCTTAAATTGACAACAGGCTCGAGTACTTTATTGGTACAAAATTTCAAGGTTTTATAACGCTCCAGTAAAAAGTTACAAGCATTTGTATGTTGCAAACTTTGATAGGTGTAGGACATACCGTATAGAAGTTAGGGCCATTTGAAGTTTTATCAGTGTTTGATTTGGGACTCAAGGGTAGCATAGCTTTCAACGATAGTTTAAATTGACAAGAGGCTCGAGTACTTTATAGTAAAAAAATTTCAAGATTTTATGACGCTCCAGTAAAAAGTTACAAGTATTTGTATGTTGCAAACTTTGATAGGTGTAGGACGTACCATATAGAAGTTAGGTCCATTTGAGGTTTTATCATTGTTTGAGTTGGGACTCAAGGGTAGCATAGCTTTGAGCGATAGCTTAAATTGATAAGAGGATCGAGTACTTTATTGGTACAAAATTTCAAGGTTTTATGACGCTCCAGTAAAAAGTTACAAGCATTTGTATGTTGCAAACTTTGATAGGTGTAGGACATACCGTATAGAAGTTGGGGCCATTTGAAGCTTTATCAGAGTTTGATTTGGGGCTCAAGGGTATCATAGATTTGAGCGATAGCTTAAATTGACAAGAGGCTCGAGTACTTTATTGGTACAAAATTTCAAGGTTTTATGACGCTCCAGTAAAAAGTTACAAGAATTTGTATGTTGCAAACTTTGATAGGTGTAGGACATACCGTATAGAAGTTAGGGCCATTTGAAGTTTTATCAGTGTTTGATTTGGGACTCAAGGGTAGCATAGTTTTGAGCGGTAGCTTAAATTGAAAAGAGGCTCGAGTACCTTATTGTTACAAAATTTCAAGGTTGTATGACGCTCCAGTAAAAAGTTACAAGCATTTGTATGTTGCAAATTTTGATAGGTGTAGGACGTACCGTATAGAAGTTAGGGCCATTTGAAGTTTTATCAGTGTTTGAGTTGGGACTCAAGCATAGCTTTGAGCGATAACTTAAATTGACAAGAGGCTCGAGTACTTTATTGTTACAAAATTTCAAGGTTTTATGCCGCTCCAGTAAAAAGTTACAAGCATTTGTACGTTGCAAACTTTGATAGGTGTAGGACGTACCGTATAGAAGTTAGGGCCATTTGAAGTTTTATCAGTGTTTTATTTGGACTCAAGGGAAGCGCTAGCTTTGAGCGATAGCTTAAATTGACAAGAGGCTCGAGTACTTTATTGTTACAAAATTTCAAGGTTTTATGACACTCCAGTAAAAAGTTACAAGCATTTGTATGTTGCAAACTTTGATAGGTGTAGGACGTACCGTATAGAAGTTAGGGGCATTTAAAGTTTTATCAGTGTTTGATTTGGGACTCAAGGGTAGCATAGCTTTGAGCGATAGCTTAAATTGACAAGGGGTTCGATTACTTTTTTGTAAAAAAAATTCAAGGTTTTATGACGCTCCAGTAAAAAGTTACAAGCATTTGTACGTTGCAAACTTTGAGAGGTGTAGGACGTACCGTATAGAAGTTAGGGCCATGTGAAGTTTTATCAGTGTTTGATTTGGACTCAAGGGAAGCGCTAGCTTTGAGCGATAGCTTACATTGACAAGAGCTCGACTACTTTATTGTTACAAAATTTCAAGGTTTTATGAAACTCCAGTAAAAAGTTACAAGCATTTGTATGTTGCAAACGTTGATAGGTGTATGACGTACCGTATAGAAGTTAAGGCCATTTGATGTTTTATCAGTGTTTGAGTTGGGACTCAAGGGTAGCATAGCTTTGAGCGATAGCTTAAATTGACAAGAGGATCGAGTACTTTATTGGTACAAAATTTCAAGGTTTTATGACGCTCCAGTAAAAAGTTGCAAGCATTTGTATGTTGCAAACTTTGATAGGTGTAGGACATACCGTATAGAAGTTGGGGCCATTTGAAGCTTTATCAGTGTTTGATTTGGGACTCAAGCGTAGCATAGATTTGAGCGATAGCTTAAATTCACAAGAGGCTCGAGTACTTTATTGGTACAAAATTTCAAGGTTTTATGACGCTCCAGTAAAAAGTTACAAGCATTTGTATGTTGCAAACTTTGATAGGTGTAGGACATACCGTATAGAAGTTAGGGCCATTTGAAGTTTTATCAGTGTTTGAGATGGGACTCACGGGTAGCATAGCTTTCAACGATAGGTTAAATTGACAAGAGGCTCGAGTACTTTATTGTTACAAAATTTCAAGGTTTTATGACGCTCCAGTAAAAAGTTACAAGCATTTGTATGTTGCAAACTTTGATAGGTGTAGGACGTACCGTATAGAAGTTAGGGCCTTTTGAAGTTTTATCAGTGTTTGATTTGGGACTCAAGGGTAGCATAGCTTTGAGCGATAGCTTAAATTGACAAGAGGCTCGAGTACTTTATTGGTACAAAATTTCAAGGTTTTATGACGCTCCAGTAAAAAGTTACAAGCATTTGTATGTTGCAAACTTTGATAGGTGTAGGACATACCGTATAGAAGTTAGGGCCATTTGAAGTTTTATCAGTGTTTGATTTGGGACTCAAGGGTAGCATAGCTTTCAACGATAGTTTAAATTGACAAGAGGCTCGAGTACTTTATTGTAAAAAAATTTCAAGGTTTTATGACGCTCCAGTAAAAAGTTACAAGTATTTGTATGTTGCAAACTTTGATAGGTGTAGGACGTACCGTATAGAAGTTAGGTCCATTTGAGGTTTTATCATTGTTTGAGTTGGGACTCAAGGGTAGCATAGCTTTGAGCGATAGCTTAAATTGACAAGAGGATCGAGTACTTTATTGTAAAAAAATTTCAAGGTTTTATGACGCTCCAGTAAAAAGTTACAAGTATTTGTATGTTGCAAACTTTGATAGGTGTAGGACGTACCGTATAGAAGTTAAAGCCATTTGATGTTTTATCAGTGTTTGAGTTGGGACTCAAGGGTAGCATAGCTTTGAGCGATAGTTTAAATTGACAAGAGGCTCGAGTACTTTATTGGTACAAAATTTCAAGGTTTTATGACGCTCCAGTAAAAAGTTACAAGCATTTGTATGTTGCAAACTTTGATAGGTGTAGGACGTACCGTATAGAAGTTAAGGCTATTTGATGTTTTATCAGTGTTTGAGTTGGCACTCAAGGGTAGCATCGCTTTGAGCGATAGCTTAAATTGACAAGAGGCTCGAGTACTTTATTGGTACAAAATTTCAAGGTTTTATAACGCTCCAGTAAAAAGTTACAACACATTTGTATGTTGCAAACTTTGATAGGTGTAGGACATACCGTATAGAAGTTAGGGCCATTTGAAGCTTTATCAGAGTTTGATTTGGGGCTCAAGGGTATCATAGATTTGAGCGATAGCTTAAATTGACAAGAGGCTCGAGTACTTTATTGGTACAAAATTTCAAGGTTTTATGACGCTCCAGTAAAAAGTTACAAGCATTTGTATGTTGCAAACTTTGATAGGTGTAGGACATACCGTATAGAAGTTAGGGCCATTTGAAGTTTTATCAGTGTTTGATTTGGGACTCAAGGGTAGCATAGCTTTCAACGATAGTTTAAATTGACAAGAGGCTCGAGTACTTTATTGTAAAAAAATTTCAAGGTTTTATGACGCTCCAGTAAAAAGTTACAAGTATTTATATGTTGCAAACTTTGATAGGTGTAGGACGTACCGTATAGAAGTTAGGTCCATTTGAGGTTTTATCATTGTTTGAGTTGGGACCCAAGGGTAGCATAGCTTTGAGCGATAGCTTAAATTGACAAGAGGATCGAGTACTTTATTGTAAAAAAATTTCAAGTTTTTATGACGCTCCAGTAAAAAGTTACAAGTATTTGTATGTTGCAAACTTTGATAGGTGTAGGACGTACCGTATAGAAGTTAAAGCCATTTGATGTTTTATCAGTGTTTGAGTTGGGAGTCAAGGGTAGCATAGCTTTGAGCGATAGCTTAAATTGACAAGAGGCTCGAGTACTTTATTGGTACAAAATTTCAAGGTTTTATGACGCTCCAGTAAAAAGTTACAAGCATTTGTATGTTGCAAACTTTGATAGGTGTAGGACGTACCGTATAGAAGTTAAGGCTATTTGATGTTTTATCAGTGTTTGAGTTGGGACTCAAGGGTAGCATAGCTTTGAGCGATAGCTTAAATTGACAAGAGGCTCGAGTACTTTATTGGTACAAAATTTCAAGGTTTTATAACGCTCCAGTAAAAAGTTACAAGCATTTGTATGTTGCAAACTTTGATAGGTGTAGGACATACCGTATAGAAGTTAGGGCCATTTGAAGCTTTATCAGAGTTTGATTTGGGGCTCAAGGGTATCATAGATTTGAGCGATAGCTTAAATTGACAAGAGGCTCGAGTACTTTATTGGTACAAAATTTCAAGGTTTTATGACGCTCCAGTAAAAAGTTACAAGCATTTGTGTGTTGCAAACTTTGATAGGTGTAGGACATACCGTATAGAAGTTAGGGCCATTTGAAGTTTTATCAGTGTTTGATTTGGGACTCAAGGGTAGCATAGCTTTCAACGATAGTTTAAATTGACAAGAGGCTCGAGTACTTTATTGTAAAAAAATTTCAAGGTTTTATGACGCTCCAGTAAAAAGTTACAAGTATTTGTATGTTGCAAACTTTGATAGGTGTAGGATGTACCGTATAGAAGTTAGGTCCATTTGAGGTTCTATCATTGTTTGAGTTGGGACTCAAGGGTAGCATTGCTTTGAGCGATAGCTTAAATTGATAAGAGGATCGAGTACTTTATTGGTACAAAATTTCAAGGTTTTATGACGCTCCAGTAAAAAGTTACAAGCATTTGTATGTTGCAAACTTTGATAGGTGTAGGACATACCGTATAGAAGTTGGGGCCATTTGAAGCTTTATCAGAGTTTGATTTGGGGCTCAAGGGTATCATAGATTTGAGCGATAGTTTAAATTGACAAGAGGCTCGAGTACTTTATTGGTACAAAATTTCAAGGTTTTATGACGCTCCAGTAAAAAGTTACAAGAATTTGTATGTTGCAAACTTTGATAGGTGTAGGACATACCGTATAGAAGTTGGGGCCATTTGAAGCTTTATCAGAGTTTGATTTGGGGCTCAAGGGTATCATAGATTTGAGCGATAGCTTAAATTGACAAGAGGCTCGAGTACTTTATTGGTACAAAATTTCAAGGTTTTATGACGCTCCAGTAAAAAGTTACAAGCATTTGTATGTTGCAAACTTTGATAGGTGTAGGACGTACCGTATAGAAGTTAGGGCCATTTGAAGTTTTATCAGTGTTTGAGTTGTGACTCAAGCATAGCTTTGAGCGATAACTTAAATTGACAAGAGGCTCGAGTACTTTATTGTTACAAAATTTCAAGGTTTTATGCCGCTCCAGTAAAAAGTTACAAGCATTTGTACGTTGCAAACTTTGATAGGTGTAGGACGTACCGTATAGAAGTTAGGGCCATTTGAAGTTTTATCAGTGTTTGATTTGGACTCAAGGGAAGCGCTAGCTTTGAGCGATAGCTTAAATTGACAAGAGGCTCGAGTACTTTATTGTTACAAAATTTCAAGGTTTTATGACGCTCCAGTAAAAAGTTACAAGCATTTGTATGTTGCAAACTTTGATAGGTGTAGGACGTACCGTATAGAAGTTAGGGGCATTTAAAGTTTTATCAGTGTTTGATTTGGGACTCAAGGGCAGCATAGCTTTGAGCGATAGCTTAAATTGACAAGGGGTTCGAGTACTTTATTGTTACAAAATTTCAAGGTTTTATGACGCTCCAGTAAAAAGTTACAAGCATTTGTACGTTGCAAACTTTGAGAGGTGTAGGACGTACCGTATAGAAGTTAGGGCCATGTGAAGTTTTATCAGTGTTTGATTTGGACTCAAGGGAAGCGCTAGCTTTGAGCGATAGCTTACATTGACAAGAGGCTCGACTACTTTATTGTTACAAAATTTCAAGGTTTTATGAAACTCCAGTAAAAAGTTACAAGCATTTGTATGTTGCAAACGTTGATAGGTGTAGGACGTACCGTATAGAAGTTAAGGCCATTTGATGTTTTATCAGTGTTTGAGTTGGGACTCAAGGGTAGCATAGCTTTGAGCGATAGCTTAAATTGACAAGAGGATCGAGTACTTTATTGGTACAAAATTTCAAGGTTTTATGACGCTCCAGTAAAAAGTTACAAGCATTTGTATGTTGCAAACTTTGATAGGTGTAGGACATACCGTATAGAAGTTGGGGCCATTTGAAGCTTTATCAGTGTTTGATTTGGGACTCAAGCGTAGCATAGATTTGAGCGATAGCTTAAATTGACAAGAGGCTCGAGTACTTTATTGGTACAAAATTTCAAGGTTTTATGACGCTCCAGTAAAAAGTTACAAGCATTTGTATGTTGCAAACTTTGATAGGTGTAGGACATACCGTATAGAAGTTAGGGCCATTTGAAGTTTTATCAGTGTTTGAGTTGGGACTCAAGGGTAGCATAGCTTTCAACGATAGCTTAAATTGACAAGAGGCTCGAGTACTTTATTGTTACAAAATTTCAAGGTTTTATGACGCTCCAGTAAAAAGTTACAAGCATTTGTATGTTGCAAACTTTGATAGGTGTAGGACGTACCGTATAGAAGTTAGGGCCATTTGAAGTTTTATCGGTGTTTGATTTGGGACTCAAGGGTAGCATAGCTTTCAACGATAGCTTAAATTGACAAGAGGCTCGAGTACTCTATTGTTACAAAATTTCAAGGTTTTATGACGCTCCAGTAAAAAGTTACAAGCATTTGTATGTTGCAAACTTTGATAGGTGTAGGACATACCGTATAGAAGTTGGGGCCATTTGAATTGGGACTCAAGCGTAGCATAGATTTGAGCGATAGCTTAAATTGACAAGAGGCTCGAGTACTTTATTCGTACAAAATTTCAAGGTTTTATGACGCTCCAGTAAAAAGTTACAAGCATTTGTATGTTGCAAATTTTGATAGGTGTAGGACATACCGTATAGAAGTTAGGGCCATTTGAAGTTTTATCAGTGTTTGAGTTGGGACTCAAGCATAGCTTTGAGCGATAGCTTAAATTGACAAGAGGCTCGAGTACTTTATTGTTACAAAATTTCAAGGTTTTATGACGCTCCAGTAAAAAGTTACAAGCATTTGTATGTTGCAAACTTTGATAGGTGTAGGACGTACCGTATAGAAGTTAGGGCCATTTGAAGTTTTATCAGTGTTTGATTTGGACTCAAGGGAAGCGCTAGCGTTGAGCGATAGCTTAAATTGACAAGAGGCTCGAGTACTTTACTGTTACAAAATTTCAAGGTTTTATGACACTCCAGTAAAAAGTTACAAGCATTTGTATGTTGCAAACTTTGATAGGTGTAGGACGTACCGTATAGAAGTTAGGGGCATTTAAAGTTTTATCAGTGTTTGATTTGGGACTCAAGGGTAGCATAGCTTTGAGCGATAGCTTAAATTGACAAGAGGCTCGAGTACTTTATTGGTACAAAATTTCAAGGTTTGATGACGCTCCAGTAAAAAGTTACAAGCATTTGTATGTTGCAAACTTTGATAGCTGTAGGACATACCGTATAGAAGTTAGGACAATTTGAAGTTTTATCAGTGTTTGATTTGGGACTCAAGGGTAGCATAGCTTTGGGCGATAACAATTGACAAGAGGCTCGAGTACTTTATTGTTACAAAATTTCAAGGCTTTATGAAGCTCCATTAAAAAGTTACAAGCATTTGTATGTTGCAAACTTTGATAGGTGTAGGACGTACCGTATAGGAGTTAGGGCCATTTGAAGTTTTATCAGTGTTTGATTTGGGAATCATGGGTAGCATAGCTTTCAACGATAGCTTAAATTGACAAGAGGCTCGAGTACTTTATTGTTACAAAATTTCAAGGTTTTATGACGCTCCAGTAAAAAGTTACAAGCATTTGTATATTGCAAACTTTGATAGGTTAGGACGTACCGTATAGAAGTTAGGGCCATTTGAAGTTTTATCACTGTCTGATTTGGGACTCAAGGGTAGCATAGTTTTGAGCGGTAGCTTAAATTGAAAAGAGGCTCGAGTACTTTATTGTTACAAAATATCAAGGTTGTATGACGCTCCAGTAAAAAGTTACAAGCATTTGTATGTTGCAAATTTTGATAGGTGTAGGACGTACCGTATAGAAGTTAGGGCCATTTGAAGTTTTATCAGTGTTTGAGTTGGGACTCAAGCATAGCTTTGAGCGATAGCTTAAATTGACAAGAGGCTCGAGTACTTTATTGTTACAAAATTTCAAGGTTTTATGACGCTCCAGTAAAAAGTTACAAGCATTTGTATGTTGCAAACTTTGATAGCTGTAGGACATACCGTATAGAAGTTAGGGCTATTTGAAGTTTTATCAGTGTTTGATTTGGGACTCAAGGGTAGCATAGCTTTGGGCGATAACAATTGAGAAGAGGCTCGAGTACTTTATTGTTACAAAATTTCAAGGTTTTATGACGCTCCAGTAAAAAGTTACAAGCATTTGTATGTTGCAAACTTTGATAGGTGTAGGACGTACCGTATAGAAGTTAGGGCCATTTGAAGTTTTATCAGTGTTTGATTTGGACTCAAGGGAAGCGCTAGCTTTGAGCGATAGCTTAAATTGACAAGAGGCTCGAGTACGTTACTGTTACAAAATTTCAAGGTTTTATGACACTCCAGTAAAAAGTTACAAGCATTTGTATGTTGCAAACTTTGATAGGTGTAGGACGTACCGTATAGAAGTTAGGGGCATTTAAAGTTTTATCAGTGTTTGATTTGGGACTCAAGGGTAGCATAGCTTTGAGCGATAGCTTAAATTGACAAGAGGCTCGAGTACTTTATTGGTACAAAATTTCAAGGTTTTATGACGCTCCAGTAAAAAGTTACAAGCATTTGTATGTTGCAAACTTTGATAGCTGTAGGACATACCGTATAGAAGTTAGGGCAATTTGAAGTTTTATCAGTGTTTGATTTGGGACTCAAGGGTAGCATAGCTTTGGGCGATAACAATTGACAAGAGGCTCGAGTACTTTATTGTTACAAAATTTCAAGGTTTTATGACGCTCCAATAAAAAGTTACAATCATTTGTATGTTGCAAACTTTGATAGGTGTAGGACGTACCGTATAGAAGTTATGGCAATTTGAAGTTTTATCAGCGTTTGATTTGGTACTCAAGGGTAGAATAGCTTTGAGCGATAGCTTAAATGTACAAGAGGCTGGAGTACTTTATTGTTACAAAATTTCAAGGCTTTATGAAACTCCATTAAAAAGTTACAAGCATTTGTATGTTGCAAACTTTGATAGGTGTAGGACGTACCGTATAGGAGTTAGGGCCATTTGAAGTTTTATCAGTGTTTGATTTGGGAATCAAGGGTAGCGCTAGCTTTGAGCGATAGCTTACATTGACAAGAGGCTCGACTACTTTATTGTTACAAAATTTCAAGGTTTTATGAAACTCCAGTAAAAAGTTACAAGCATTTGTATGTTGCAAACTTTGCTAGGTGTAGGACGTACCGTATAGAAGTTAAGGCCATTTGATGTTTTATCAGTGTTTGAGTTGGGACTCAAGGGTAGCATAGCTTTGAGCGATAGCTTAAATTGACAAGAGGCTCGAGTACTTTATTGGTACAAAATTTCAAGGTTTTATGACGCTCCAGTAAAAAGTTACAAGCATTTGTATGTTGCAAACTTTGATAGGTGTAGGACGTACCGTATAGGAGTTAGGGCCATTTGAAGTTTTATCAGTGTTTGATTTGGGAATCATGGGTAGCATAGCTTTCAACGATAGCTTAAATTGAAAAGAGGCTCGAGTACTTTATTGTTACAAAATTTCAAGGTTTTATGACGCTCCAGTAAAAAGTTACAAGCATTTGTATGTTGCAAATTTTGATAGGTGTAGGACGTACCGTATAGAAGTTAGGGCCATTTGAAGTTTTATCAGTGTTTGAGTTGGGACTCAAGCATAGCTTTGAGCGATAGCTTAAATTGACAAGAGGCTCGAGTACTTTATTGTTACAAAATTTCAAGGTTTTATGACGCTCCAGTAAAAAGTTACAAGCATTTGTATGTTGCAAACTTTGATAGCTGTAGGACATACCGTATAGAAGTTAGGGCTATTTGAAGTTTTATCAGTGTTTGATTTGGGACTCAAGGGTAGCATAGCTTTGGGCGATAACAATTGAGAAGAGGCTCGAGTACTTTATTGTTACAAAATTTCAAGGTTTTATGACGCTCCAAAAAAAATTTACAATCATTTGTATGTTGCAAACTTTGATAGGTGTAGGACGTACCGTATAGAAGTTAGGGCCATTTGAAGTTTTAACAGTGTTTGATTTGGGACTCAAGGGTAGCATAGCTTTGAGCGATAGCTTAAATGTAGAAGAGGCTGGAGTACTTTATTGTTACAAAATTTCAAGGCTTTATGACGCTCCAGTAAAAAGTTACAAGCATTTGTATGTTGCAAACTTTGATAGGTGTAGGACGTACCGTATAGGAGTTAGGGCCATTTGAAGTTTTATCAGTGTTTGATTTGGGAATCAAGGGTAGGGCTAGCTTTGAGCGATAGCTTACATTGACAAGAGGCTCGACTACCTTATTGTTACAAAATTTCAAGGTTTTATGAAACTCCAGTAAAAAGTTACAAGCATTTGTATGTTGCAAACTTTGATAGGTGTAGGACGTACCGTATAGAAGTTAAGGCCATTTGATGTTTTATCAGTGTTTGAGTTGGGACTCAAGGGTAGCATAGCTTTGAGCGATAGCTTAAATTGACAAGAGGCTCGAGTACTTTATTGTTACAAAATTTCAAGGTTTTATGACGCTCCAGTAAAAAGTTACAAGCATTTGTAAGTTGCAAACTTTGATAGGTGTAGGACATACCGTATAGAAGTTAGGGCCATTTGAAGTTTTATCAGTGTTTGATTTGGGACTCAAGGATAGCATAGCTTTCAACGATAGCTTAAATTGACAAGAGGCTCGAGTACTTTATTGTAAAAAAATTTCAAGGTTTTATGACGCTCCAGTAAAAAGTTACAAGTATTTGTATGTTGCAAACTTTGATAGGTGTAGGACGTACCGTATAGAAGTTAGGTCCATTTGAGGTTTTATCAGTGTTTGAGTTGGGACTCAAGGGTAGCATAGCTTTGAGCGATGGCTTAAATTGACAAGAGGATCGAGTACTTTATTGGTACAAAATTTCAAGGTTTTATGACGCTACAGTAAAAAGTTACAAGCATTTGTATGTTGGAAACTTTGATAGGTGTGGGACATACCGTATAGAAGTTGGGGCCATTTGAAGCTTTATCAGTGTTTGATTTGGGACTCAAGGGTAGCATAGCTTTGGGCGATAACAATTGAGAAGAGGCTCGAGTACTTTATTGTTACAAAATTTCAAGGTTTTATGACGCTCCAGTAAAAAGTTACAAGCAGTTGTATGTTGCAAACTTTGATAGGTGTAGGACGTACCGTATAGAAGTTAGGGCCATTTGAAGTTTTATCAGTGTTTGATTTGGACTCAAGGGAAGCGCTAGCTTTAAGCAATAGCTTAAATTGACAAGAGGCTCGAGTACTTTACTGTTACAAAATTTCAAGGTTTTATGACACTCCAGTAAAAAGTTACAAGCATTTGTATGTTGCAAACTTTGATAGGTGTAGGACGTACCGTATAGAAGTTAGGGGCATTTAAAGTTTTATCAGTGTTTGATTTGGGACTCAAGGGTAGCATAGCTTTGAGCGATAGCTTAAATTGACAAGAGGCTCGAGTACTTTATTGGTACAAAATTTCAAGGTTTTATGACGCTCCAGTAAAAAGTTACAAGCATTTGTATGTTGCAAACTTTGATAGCTGTAGGACATACCGTATAGAAGTTAGGGCAATTTGAAGTTTTATCAGTGTTTGATTTGGGACTCAAGGGTAGCATAGCTTTGGGCGATAACAATTGACAAGAGGCTCGAGTACTTTATTGTTACAAAATTTCAAGGTTTTATGACGCTCCAATAAAAAGTTACAATCATTTGTATGTTGCAAACTTTGATAGGTGTAGGACGTACCGTATAGAAGTTATGGCAATTTGAAGTTTTATCAGCGTTTGATTTGGTACTCAAGGGTAGCATAGCTTTGAGCGATAGCTTAAATGTACAAGAGGCTGGAGTACTTTATTGTTACAAAATTTCAAGGCTTTATGAAACTCCATTAAAAAGTTACAAGCATTTGTATGTTGCAAACTTTGATAGGTGTAGGACGTACCGTATAGGAGTTAGGGCCATTTGAAGTTTTATCAGTGTTTGATTTGGGAATCAAGGGTAGCGCTAGCTTTGAGCGATAGCTTACATTGACAAGAGGCTCGACTACTTTATTGTTACAAAATTTCAAGGTTTTATGAAACTCCAGTAAAAAGTTACAAGCATTTGTATGTTGCAAACTTTGCTAGGTGTAGGACGTACCGTATAGAAGTTAAGGCCATTTGATGTTTTATCAGTGTTTGAGTTGGGACTCAAGGGTAGCATAGCTTTGAGCGATAGCTTAAATTGACAAGAGGCTCGAGTACTTTATTGTTACAAAATTTCAAGGTTTTATGACGCTCCAGTAAAAAGTTACAAGCATTTGTATGTTGCAAACTTTGATAGGTGTAGGACGTACCGTATAGGAGTTAGGGCCATTTGAAGTTTTATCAGTGTTTGATTTGGGAATCATGGGTAGCATAGCTTTCAACGATAGCTTAAATTGAAAAGAGGCTCGAGTACTTTATTGTTACAAAATTTCAAGGTTTTATGACGCTCCAGTAAAAAGTTACAAGCATTTGTATGTTGCAAATTTTGATAGGTGTAGGACGTACCGTATAGAAGTTAGGGCCATTTGAAGTTTTATCAGTGGTTTGCAACATACAAATGCTTGTAACTTTTAATGGAGCGTCATAAAACCTTGAAATTTTGTAACAATAAAGTACTCGAGCCTCTTGCCAATTTAAGCTATCGCTGAAAGCTATGCGACCCTGGAGTCCCAAATCAAACACTGATAAATCTTCAAATGCCCCCGACTATATACGGTATGTCCTACACATATCAATGTTTGCAACATACAAATGCTTGTAACTTTTAATGGAGCGTCATAAAACCTGGAAATTTTGTAACAATAAAGTAATCGAGCCTCTTGTCAATTTAAGCTATCGCTCAAAGCTATGCTACCCTTGAGTCCCAAATCAAACACTGATAAAACTTCAAATGGCCCTAACTTCTATACGGTACGTCCTACACCTATCAAAGTTTGCAACATACAACTGCTTGTAACTTTTTACTGGAGCGTCATAAAACATTGAAATTTTGTAACAATAAAGTACTCGAGCCTCTTGTCAATTTAAGCTATCGCTCAAAGCTATGCTACCCTTGAGTCCCAAATCAAACACTGATAAAACTTCAAATAACCCTAACTTCTATACGGCACGTCCTACACCTATCAAAGTTTGTAACATACAACTGCTTGTAACTTTTTACTGGAGCGTCATAAAACATTGAAATTTTGTAACAATAAAGCACTCGAGCCTCTTGTCAATTTAAGCTATCGCTCAAAGCTATGCTACCCTTGAGTCCCAAATCAAACACTGATAAAACTTCAAATGGCCCTAACTTCTATACGGTACGTCCTACAACTATCAAAGTTTGCAACATACGAGTACAAATGCTTATATCTTTTTACTGGAGCCTCATAAAACCTTGCTATTTTGTAACAATAAAGTATTCGAGCCTCTTGTCAATTTAAGCTATCGCTCAAAGCTATGCTACCCGAGAGTCCCAAATCAAACACTGATAAAACTTCAAATGGCCCTAACTTCTATACGTTACGTCCTACACCTATCAAAGTTTGCAACATACAAATGCTTGTAACTTTTTACTGGAGTTTCATAAAACCTTGAAATTTTTTTACAATAAACTACTCGAGCCTCTTCTCAATTTAAGCTATCGCTCAAAGCTATTTTACCCTTCATCCCAAATCAAGCACTGATAAAACTTCAAACGGCCCTAACTTCTATACGGTATGTCCTACACATATCAAAGTTTGCAACATACAAATGCTTGTAACTTTTTACTGGAGCGTCATAAAACCTGGAAATTTTGTAACAATAAAGTAATCGAGCCTCTTGTCAATTTAAGCTATCGCTCAAAGCTATGCTACCCTTGAGTCCCAAATCAAACACTGATAAAACTTCAAATGGCCCTAACTTCTATACGGTACGTCCTACACCTATCAAAGTTTGCAACATACAACTGCTTGTAACTTTTTACTGGAGCGTCATAAAACATTGAAATTTTGTAACAATAAAGTACTCGAGCCTCTTGTCAATTTAAGCTATCGCTCAAAGCTATGCGACCCTTGAGTCCCAAATCAAACACTGATAAATCTTCAAATGGCCCTAACTTCTATACGGTACATCCTACACCTATCAAAGTTTGCAAGATACAAATGCTTGTAACTTTTTACTGGAGCGTCATAAAACCTTAAAATTTTGTAACAATAAAGTACTCGAGCCTCTTGTCAATTTTAGCTATCGCTCAAAGCTATGCTTCCCTTGAGTCCCAAATCAAACACTGATAAAACTTCAAATGGCCCTAACTTCTATACGGTACGTCCTACACCTATCTAAGTTTGCAACATACAAATGCTTGTATCTTTTTACTGGAGGATCATAAAACCTTAAAATTTTGTAACAATTAAGTACTCGAGCCTCTTGTCAATTTAAGCTATCGCTCAAAGCTTTGCTACCCGAGAGTCCCAAATCAAACACTGATAAAACTTCAAATGGCCCTAACTTCTTTACGGTACGTCCTACACCTATCAAATTTTGCAACATACAAATGCTTGTAACTTTTTACTGGAGCGTCCTAAAACCTTGAAATTTTGTAACAATAAACTACTCGAGCCTCTTGTCAATTTAAGCTATCGCTAAAAGCTATGGTTCCCTTGATCCCAAATCAAGCACTGATAAAACTTCAAATGGCCCTAACTTCTATACGGTACGTCCTATACCTATCAAAGTTTGCAACATACAAATGGTTGTAACTTTTTACTGGAGCATCATAAAACCTTGAAATTTTGTAAGAATAAAGTACTCGAGCCTCTTGTCAATTTAAGCTATCACTCAAAGCTATGCTACCCTTGAGTCCCAAATCAAACACTGATAAAATTTCAAATGGCCCTAACTTCTATACGGTACGTCCTACACCTATCAAAGTTTGCAAGATACAAATGCTTGTAACTTTTTACTGGAGCGTCATAAAACCTTGAAATTTTGTAACAATAAAGTACTCGAGCCTCTTGTCAATTTAAGATATCGCTCACAGTTATGCTACCCTTGAGTCCCAAATCAAACACTGATAAAACTTCAAATGACCCTAACTTCTATACGGTACGTCCTACACCTATCAAAGTTTGCAACATACAAATGCTTGTAACTTTTTACTGGAGCGTCATAAAACCTTGCAATTTTGTAACAATAAAGTACTCGAGCCTCTTGTCAATTTAAGCTATCGCTCAACGCTATGCTACCCTTGAGTCCCAAATCAAACAATGATAAAACTTCAAATGGCCCTGACTTATATACGGTATGTCCTACACCTATCAATGTTTGCAACATACAAATGCTTGTAACTTTTAATGGAGCGTCATAAAACCTTGAAATTTTGTAACAATAAAGTACTCGAGCCTTTTGTCAATTTAAGCTATCGCTCAAAGCTATGGTACCCTTGAGTCCCAAATCAAACACTGATAAAACTTCAAATGGCCCTAACTTCTGTACGGTACGCCCTACACCTATCAAAATTTGCAACATACAACTGCTTGTAACTTTTTACTGGAGCGTCATAAAACATTGAAATTTTGTAACAATAAAGTACTCGAGCCTCTTGTCAATTTAAGCTATCGCTCAAAGCTATGCGACCCTTGAGTCCCAAATCAAACACTGATAAAACTTCAAATGGCCCCAACTTCTATACGGTACGTCCTACACCTAACAAAGTTTGCAAGATACAAATGCTTGTAACTTTTTACTGGAGCGTCATAAAACCTTGAAATTTTGTAACAATAATGTACTCGAGCCTCTTGTCAATTTAAGCTATCGCTCAAAGCTATGCTTCCCTTGAGTCCCAAATCAAACACTGATAAAACTTCAAATGGCCTTAACTTCTATACGGTACGTCCTACAACTATCAAAGTTTGCAACATACAAATGCTGGTATCTTTTTACTGGAGGATCATAAAACCTTAAAATTTTGTAACAATAAAGTACTCGAGCCTCTTGTCAATTTAAGCTATCGCTCAAAGCTATGCTACCCGAGAGTCCCAAATCAAACACTGATAAAACTTCAAATGGCCCTAACTTCAATACGGTACGTCCTACACCTATCAAAGTTTGCAACATACAAATGCTTGTAACATTTTACTGGAGCGTCATAAAACCTTGAAATTTTGTAACAATAAACTACTCGAGCCTCTTGTCAATTTAAGCTATCGCTCAAAGCTATGGTACCCTTGATCCCAAATCAAGCACTGATAAAACTTCAAATGGCCCTAACTTCTATACGGTACGTCCTACACCTGTCAAAGTCTGCAACATACAAATGGTTGTAACTTTTTACTGGAGCGTCATAAAACCTTGAAATTTTGTAAGAATAAAGTACTCGAGCCTCTTGTCAATTTAAGCTATCACTCAAAGCTATGCTACCCTTGAGTCCCAAACCAAACACTGATAAAACTTCAAATGGCCCTAACTTCTATACGGTACGTCCTACACCTATCAAAGTTTGCAAGATACAAATGCTTGTAACTTTTTACTGGAGCGTCATAAAACCTTGAAATTTTGTAACAATAAAGTACTCGAGCCTCTTGTCAATTTAAGCTATCGCTCAAAGCTATGCTTCCCTTGAGTCCCAAATCAAACACTGATAAAACTTCAAATGGCCCTAACTTCTATACGGTACGTCCTACACCTATCAAAGTTTGCAACATACGAATGGTTGTAACTTTTTACTGGAGCGTCATAAAACCTTGAAATTTTGAAACACTAAAGTACTCCAGACTCTTGTCAATTTAAGCTATCGCTCAAAGCTATGCTTCCCTTGAGTCCCAAATCAAACACTGATAAAACTTCAAATGGCCCTAACTTCTATACGGTACGTCCTACACCTATCAAAGTTTGCAACATACAAATGCTTGTAACTTTTTACTGGAGCGTCATTACACCTTGCAATTTTGTAACAATAAAGTATTCGAGCCTCTTGTCATTTTAAGCTATCGCTCAAAGCTATGCTACCCTTGAGTCCCAAATCAAACACTGATAAAACTTCAAATGGCCCTGACTTATATACGGTATGTCCTACACCTATCAATGTTTGCAACATACAAATGCTTGTAACTTTTAATGGAGCGTCATAAAACCTTGAAATTTTGTAACAATAAAGTACTCGAGCCTCTTGTCAATTTAAGCTATCGCTCAAAGCTATGCTACCCTTGAGTCCCAAATCAAACACTGATAAAACTTCAAATGGCCCTAACTTCTATACGGTACGTCCTACACCTATCAAAGTTTGCAAGATACAAATGCTTGTAACTTTTTACTGGAGCGTCATAAAAACTTGAAATTTTGTAACAATAAAGTACTCGAGCCTCTTGTCAATTTAAGCTATCGCTCAAAGCTATGCTTCCCTAGAGTCCCAAATCAAACACTGATAAAACTTCAAATGGCCCTAACTTCTATACGGTACGTCCTACACCTATCAAAGTTTGCAACATACAAATGGTTGTAACTTTTTACTGGAGCGTCATAAAACCTTGAAATTTTGAAACAATAAAGTACTCCAGACTCTTGTCAATTTAAGCTATCGCTCAAAGCTATGCTTCCCTTGAGTCCCAAATCAAACACTGATAAAACTTCAAATGGCCCTAACTTCTATACGGTATGTCCTACACATATCAAAGTTTGCAACATACAAATGCTTGTAACTTTTTACTGGAGCGTCATAAAACCTTGAAATTTTGTAACAATAAACTACTCGAGCCTCTTCTCAATTTAAGCTATCGCTCAAAGCTATTTTACCCTTGATCCCAAATCAAGCACTGATAAAACTTCAAATGGCCCTAAATTCTATACGGTATGTCCTACAACTATCAAAGTTTGCAACATACAAATGCTTATATCTTTTTACTGGAGGGTCATAAAACCTTGAAGTTTTGCAACAATAAAGTACTCGCTCAAAGCTATGCTACCCTTGAGTCCCAAATCAAACACTGATAAATCTTCAAATGGACCTGACTTATATACGGTATGTCCTACACCTATCAATGTTTGCAACATACAAATGCTTGTAACTTTTAATGGAGCGTCATAAAACCTTGAAATTTTGTAACAATAAAGTACTCGAGCCTCTTGTCAATTTAAGCTATCGCTCACAGTTATGCTACCCTTGAGTCCCAAATCAAACACTGATAAAACTTCAAATGGCCCTAACTTCTATACGGTACGTCCTACACCTATCAAAGTTTGCAACATACAAATGCTTGTAACTTTTTACTGGAGCGTCATAAAACATTGAAATTTTGTAACAATAAAGTACTCGAGCCTCTTGTCAATTTAAGCTATCGCTCAAAGCTATGCGACCCTTGAGTCCCAAATCAAACACTGATAAAACTTCAAATGGCCCTAACTTCTATACGGTACGTCCTACACCTATCAAAGTTTGCAAGATACAAATGCTTGTAACTTTTTACTGGAGCGTCATAAAAACTTGAAATTTTGTAACAATAAAGTACTCGAGCCTCTTGTCAATTTAAGCTATCGCTCAAAGCTATGCTTCCCTTGAGTCCCAAATCAAACACTGATAAAACTTCAAATGGCCCTAACTTCTATACGGTACGTCCTACACCTATCAAAGTTTGCAACATACAAATGGTTGTAACTTTTTACTGGAGCGTCATAAAACCTTGAAATTTTGAAACAATAAAGTACTCGAGCCTCTTGTCAATTTAAGCTATCGCTCAAAGCTATGCTACCCTTGAGTCCCAAATCAAACACTGATAAAACTTCAAATGGCCCTGACACTGATATACGGTATGTCCTACACCTATCTAAGTTTGCAACATACAACTGCTTGTAACTTTTTACTGGAGCGTCATAAAACCTTGAAATTTTGTAACAATAAACTACTCGAGCCTCTTGTCAATTTAAGCTATCGCTAAAAGCTATCCCTTGATCCCAAATCAAGCACTGATAAAACTTCAAATGGCCCTAACTTCTATACGGTACGTCCTATACCTATCAAAGTTTGCAACATACAAATGGTTGTAACTTTTTACTGGAGCGTCATAAAACCTTGAAATTTTGTAAGAATAAAGTACTCGAGCCTCTTGTCAATTTAAGCTATCACTCAAAGCTATGCTACCCTTGAGTCCCAAATCAAACACTGATAAAATTTCAAATGGCCCTAACTTCTATACGGTACGTCCTACACCTATCAAAGTTTGCAAGATACAAATGCTTGTAACTTTTTACTGGAGCGTCATAAAACCTTGAAATTTTGTAACAATAAAGTACTCGAGCCTAAGCTGTCGCTCACAGTTATGCTACCCTTGAGTCCCAAATCAAACACTGATAAAACTTCAAATGGCCCTAACTTCTATACGGTACGTCCTACACCTATCAAAGTTTGCAACATACAAATGCTTGGAGCGTCATAAAACCTTGCAATTTTGTAACAATAAAGTATTCGAGCCTCTAGTTAATTTAAGCTATCGCTCAAAGCTATGCTACCCTTGATTCCCAAATCAAACACTGATAAAACTTCAAATGGCCCTGACTTATATACGGTATGTCCTACACCTATCAATGTTTGCAACATACAAATGCTTGTAACTTTTAATGGAGCGTCATAAAACCTTGAAATTTTGTAACAATAAAGTACTCGAGCCTTTTGTCAATTTAAGCTATCGCTCAAAGCTATGGTACCCTTGAGTCCCAAATCAAACACTGATAAAACTTCAAATGGCCCTAACTTATGTACGGTACGTCCTACACCTATCAAAATTTGCAACATACAACTGCTTGTAACTTTTTACTGGAGCGTCATAAAACATTGAAATTTTGTAACAATAAAGTACTCGAGCCTCTTGTCAATTTAAGCTATCGCTCAAAGCTATGCTTCCCTTGAGTCCCAAATCAAACACTGATAAAACTTCAAATGGCCCTAATTTCTATACGGTACGTCCTACACCTATCAAAGTTTGCAACATACAAATGGTTGTAACTTTTTACTGGAGCGTCATAAAACCTTGAAATTTTGAAACAATGAAGTACTCCAGACTCTTGTCAATTTAAGCTATCGCTCAAAGCTATGCTTCCCTTGAGTCCCAAATCAAACACTGATAAAACTTCAAATGGCCCTAACTTCTATACGGTACGTCCTACACCTATCAAAGTTTGCAACATACAAATGCTTGTAACTTTTTACTGGAGCGTCATAAAACATTGAAATTTTGTAACAATAAAGTACTCGAGCCTCTTGTCAATTTAAGCTATCGCTCAAAGCTATGCTTCCCTTGAGTCCCAAATCAAACACTGATAAAACTTCAAATGGCCCTAATTTCTATACGGTACGTCCTACACCTATCAGAGTTTGCAACATACAACTGCTTGTAACTTTTTACTGGAGCGTCATAAAACATTGAAATTTTGTAACAATAAATTACTCGAGCCTCTTGTAAATTTAAGCTATCGCTCAAAGCTATGCGACCCTTGAGTCCTTAATCAAACACTGATAAAGCTTCAAATGGCCCTAACTTCTATACGGTACGTCCTACACCTATCAAAGTTTGCAACATACAAATGCTTGTATCTTTTTACTGGATGATCATAAAACCTTAAAATTTTGTAACAATAAAGTACTCGAGCCTCTTGTCAATTCAAGCTATCGCTCAAAGCTATGCTACCCGAGAGTCCCAAATCAAACACTGATAAAACTTCAAATGGCCTTAACTTCTATACGGTACGTCCTACACCTATCAAAGTTTGCAACATACAAAGACTTGTAACTTTTTACTGGAGCGTCATAAAACCTTGAAATTTTGTAACAATAAACTACTCGAGCCTCTTGTCAATTTAAGCTATCGCTCAAAGCTATGGTACCCTTGAGTCCCAAATCAAGCACTGATAAAACTGCAAATGGCCCCAACTTCTATACGGTACGTCCTACACCTATCAAAGTTTGCAAGATACAAATGCTTGTAACTTTTTACTGGAGCGTCATAAAACCTTGAAATTTTGTAACAATAAAGTACTCGAGCCTCTTGTCAATTTAAGCTATCGCTCAAAGCTATGCTTCCCTTGAGTCCCAAATCAAACACTGATAAAACTTCAAATGGCCTTAACTTCTATGCGGTACGTCCTACACCTATCAAAGTTTGCAACATACAAATGCTTGTAACTTTTTAATGGAGCGTCATAAAACCTTGAAATTTTGTAACTATGAAGTACTCGAGCCTCTTGTCAATTTAAGCTATCGCTCAAAGCTAAGCTACCCTTGAGTCCCAAATCAAACACTGATAAAACTTCAAATGGCCCTAAATTCCATTCGGTACGTCCTACACCTATCAAAGTTTGCAACATACAAATGCTTGTAACTTTTTACTGGAGCGTCTTAAAACCTTGAAATTTTGTAACAATAAAGTACTCAAGACTCTTGTCAATTTAAGCTTTCGCTCAACGCTATGCTACCCTTGAGTCTCAAATCAAACACTGATAAAACTTCAAATGGCCCTAACTTCTATACGATACGTCCTACACCTATCAAAGTTTGCAAGATACAAATGCTTGTAACTTTTTACTGGAGCGTCATAAAACCTTGAAATTTTGTAACAATAAAGTACTCGAGCCTCTTGTCAATTTAAGCTATCGCTCAAAGCTATGCTTCCCTTGAGTCCCAAATGAATTACTGATAAAACTTCAAATGGCCCTAACTTCTATATTGTACGTCCTACACCTATCAAAGTTTGCAACATACAAATGCTTGTAACGTTTTACTGGAGCGGCATAAAACCTTGAAATTTTGTAACAATAAAGTACTCGAGCCTCTTGTCCATTTAAACTATCGCTCAAAGCTATGCTACCCTTGAGTCCCAAATCAAACACTGATAAAACTTCAAATGGCCCGACTTATATACGGTATGTCCTACAATGCAACATACAAATGCTTGTAACTTTTAATGGAGCGTCATAAAACCTTGAAATTTTGTAACAATAAAGTACTCGAGCCTCTTGTCAACTTAAGCTATCGCTCAAAGCTATGCTACCCTTGAGTCCCAAATCAAACACTGATAAAACTTCAAATGGCCCTAACTTCTATACGGTACGTCCTAAACCTATCAAAGTTTGCAACATACAACTGCTTGTAACTTTTTACTGGAGCGTCATAAAACCTTGAAATTTTGAACCAATAAAGTACTCCAGACTCTTGTCAATTTAAGCTATCGCTCAAAGCTATGCTTCCCTTGAGTCCCAAATCAAACACTGATAAAACTTCAAATGGCCCTAACTTCTATACGGTACGTCCTACACCTATCAAAGTTTGCAACATACAAATGCTTGTAACTTTTTACTGGAGCGTCATAACACCTTGCAATTTTGTAACAATAAAGTATTCGAGCCTCTTGTCATTTTAAGCTATCGCTCAAAGCGATGCTACCCTTGAGTCCCAAATCAAACACTGATAAAACTGCAAATGGCCCTGACTTATATACGGTATGTCCTACACCTATCAATGTTTGCAACATACAAATGCTTGTAACTTTTAATGGAGCGTCATAAAACCTTGAAATTTTGTAACAATAAAGTACTCGAGCCTCTTGTCAATTTAAGCTATCGCTCAAAGCTATGCTACCCTTGAGTCCCAAATCAAACACTGATAAAACTTCAAATGGCCCTAACTTCTATACAGTACGTCCTACACCTATCAGAGTTTGCAACATACAACTGCTTGTAACTTTTTACTTGAGCGTCATAAAACATTGAAATTTTGTAACAATAAATTACTCGAGCCTCTTGTCAATTTAAGCTATCGCTCAAAGCTATGCGACCCTTGAGTCCTTAATCAAACACTGATAAAACTTCAAATGGCCCTAACTTCTATACGGTACGTCCTACACCTATCAAAGTTTGCAAGATACAAATGCTTGTAACTTTTTACTGGAGCGTCATAAAACCTTGAAATTTTGTAACAATAAAGTACTCGAGCCTCTTGTCAATTTAAGCTATCGCTCAAAGCTATGCTTCCCTTGAGTCCCAAATCAAACACTGATAAAACTTCAAATGGCCCTAACTTCTATACGGTACGTCCTACACCTATCAAAGTTTGCAACATACAAATGCTTGTATCTTTTTACTGGATGATCATAAAACCTTAAAATTTTGTAACAATAAAGTACTCGAGCCTCTTGTCAATTCAAGTTATCGCTCAAAGCTATGCTACCCGAGAGTCCCAAATCAAACACTGATAAAACTTCAAATGGCCTTAACTTCTATACGGTACGTCCTACACCTATCAAAGTTTGCAACATACAAAGACTTGTAACTTTTTACTGGAGCGTCATAAAACCTTGAAATTTTGTAACAATAAACTACTCGAGCCTCTTGTCAATTTAAGCTATCGCTCAAAGCTATGGTACCCTTGAGTCCCAAATCAAGCACTGATAAAACTTCAAATGGCCCCAACTTCTATACGGTACGTCCTACACCTATCAAAGTTTGCAAGATACAAATGCTTGTAACTTTTTACTGGAGCGTCATAAAACCTTGAAATTTTGTAACAATAAAGTACTCGAGCCTCTTGTCAATTTAAGCTATCGCTCAAAGCTATGCTTCCCTTGAGTCCCAAATCAAACACTGATAAAACTTCAAATGGCCTTAACTTCTATGCGGTACATCCTACACCTATCAAAGTTTGCAACATACAAATGCTTGTAACTTTTTAATGGAGCGTCATAAAACCTTGAAATTTTGTAACAATGAAGTACTCGAGCCTCTTGTCAATTTAAGCTATCGCTCAAAGCTAAGCTACCCTTGAGTCCCAAATCAAACACTGATAAAACTTCAAATGGCCCTAAATTCCATTCGGTACGTCCTACACCTATCAAAGTTTGCAACATACAAATGCTTGTAACTTTTTACTGGAGCGTCTTAAAACCTTGAAATTTTGTAACAATAAAGTACTCAAGACTCTTGTCAATTTAAGCTTTCGCTCAACGCTATGCTACCAAATCAAACACTGATAAAACTTCAAATGGCCCTAACTCAAACACTGATAAAACTTCAAATGGCCCTAACTTCTATACGATACGTCCTACACCTATCAAAGTTTGCAAGATACAAATGCTTGTAACTTTTTACTGGAGCGTCATAAAACCTTGAAATTTTGTAACAATAAAGTACTCGAGCCTCTTGTCAATTTAAGCTATCGCTCAAAGCTATGCTTCCCTTGAGTCCCAAATGAATTACTGATAAAACTTCAAATGGCCCTAACTTCTATACTGTACGTCCTACACCTATCAAAGTTTGCAACATACAAATGCTTGTAACGTTTTACTGGAGCGGCATAAAACCTTGAAATTTTGTAACAATAAAGTACTCGAGCCTCTTGTCCATTTAAACTATCGCTCAAAGCTATGCTACCCTTGAGTCCCAAATCAAACACTGATAAAACTTCAAATGGCCCGACTTATATACGGTATGTCCTACAATGCAACATACAAATGCTTGTAACTTTTAATGGAGCGTCATAAAACCTTGAAATTTTGTAACAATAAAGTACTCGAGCCTCTTGTCAACTTAAGCTATCGCTCAAAGCTATGCTACCCTTGAGTCCCAAATCAAACACTGATAAAACTTCAAATGGCCCTAACTTCTATACGATACGTCCTAAACCTATCAAAGTTTGCAACATACAACTGCTTGTAACTTTTTACTGGAGCGTCATAAAACATTGAAATTTTGTAACAATAAAGTACTCGAGCCTCTTGTCAATTTAAGCTATCGCTCAAAGCTATGCGACCCTTGAGTCCCAAATCAAACACTGATAAAACTTCAAATGGCCCTAACTTCGATACGGTACGTCTTACACCTATCAAAGTTTGCAAGATACAAATGCTTGTAACTTTTTACTGGAGCGTCATAAAACCTTGCAATTTTGTAACAATAAAGTACTTGAGCCTCTTGTCAATTTAAGCTATCGCTCAAAGCTATGGTACCCTTGAGTCCCAAATCAAGCACTGATAAAACTTCAAATGGCCCTAAATTATATACGGTACGTCCGACACCTATCAAAGGTTGCAACATACAAATGGTTGTAACTTTTTACTGGATGATCATAAAACCTTAAAATTTTGTAACAATAAAGTACTCGAGCCTCTTGTCAATTCAAGCTATCGCTCAAAGCTATGCTACCCGAGAGTCCCAAATCAAACACTGATAAAACTTCAAATGGCCTTAACTTCTATACGGTACGTCCTACACCTATCAAAGTTTGCAACATACAAAGACTTGTAACTTTTTACTGGAGCGTCATAAAACCTTGAAATTTTGTAACAATAAACTACTCGATCCTCTTGTCAATTTAAGCTATCGCTCAAAGCTATGCTTCCCTTGAGTCCCAAATGAATTACTGATAAAACTTCAAATGGCCCTAACTTCTATACTGTACGTCCTACACCTATCAAAGTTTGCAACATACAAATGCTTGTAACGTTTTACTGGAGCGGCATAAAACCTTGAAATTTTGTAACAATAAAGTACTCGAGCCTCTTGTCCATTTAAACTATCGCTCAAAGCTATGCTACCCTTGAGTCCCAAATCAAACACTGATAAAACTTCAAATGGCCCGACTTATATACGGTATGTCCTACAATGCAACATACAAATGCTTGTAACTTTTAATGGAGCGTCATAAAACCTTGAAATTTTGTAACAATAAAGTACTCGAGCCTCTTGTCAACTTAAGCTATCGCTCAAAGCTATGCTACCCTTGAGTCCCAAATCAAACACTGATAAAACTTCAAATGGCCCTAACTTCTATACGGTACGTCCTAAACCTATCAAAGTTTGCAACATACAACTGCTTGTAACTTTTTACTGGAGCGTCATAAAACATTGAAATTTTGTAACAATAAAGTACTCGAGCCTCTTGTCAATTTAAGCTATCGCTCAAAGCTATGCGACCCTTGAGTCCCAAATCAAACACTGATAAAACTTCAAATGGCCCTAACTTCGATACGGT
Source organism: Clusia tigrina (assembly GCA_920105625.2). NCBI lineage: Eukaryota > Metazoa > Arthropoda > Insecta > Diptera > Clusiidae > Clusia > Clusia tigrina. The sequence continues at coordinate 733,605 of CAKKTE020000429.1, read as the reverse complement.
ACGTCTTACACCTATCAAAGTTTGCAAGATACAAATGCTTGTAACTTTTTACTGGAGCGTCATAAAACCTTGCAATTTTGTAACAATAAAGTACTTGAGCCTCTTGTCAATTTAAGCTATCGCTCAAAGCTATGGTACCCTTGAGTCCCAAATCAAGCACTGATAAAACTTCAAATGGCCCTAACTTATATACGGTACGTCCGACACCTATCAAAGTTTGCAAGATACAAATGCTTGTAACTTTTTACTGGAGCGTCATAAAACCTTGAAATTTTGTAACAATAAAGTACTCGAGCCTCTTGTCAATTTAAGCTATCGCTCAAAGCTATGCTTCCCTTGAGTCCCATATCAAACACTGATAAAACTTCAAATGGCCTTAACTTCTATGCGGTACGTCCTACACCTATCAAAGTTTGCAACATACAAATGCTTGTAACTTTTTAATGGAGCGTCATAAAACCTTGAAATTTTGTAACAATGAAGTACTCGAGCCTCTTGTCAATTTAAGCTATCGCTCAAAGCTAAGCTACCCTTGAGTCCCAAATCAAACACTGATAAAACTTCAAATGGCCCTAAATTCCATTCGGTACGTCCTACACCTATCAAAGTTTGCAACATACAAATGCTTGTAACTTTTTACTGGAGCGTCTTAAAACCTTGAAATTTTGTAACAATAAAGTACTCAAGACTCTTGTCAATTTAAGCTTTCGCTCAACGCTATGCTACCCTTGAGTCCCAAATCAAACACTGATAAAACTTCAAATGGCCCTAACTTCTATACGATACGTCCTACACCTATCAAAGTTTGCAAGATACAAATGCTTGTAACTTTTTACTGGAGCGTCATAAAACCTTGAAATTTTGTAACAATAAAGTACTCGAGCCTCTTGTCAATTTAAGCTATCGCTCAAAGCTATGCTTCCCTTGAGTCCCAAATGAATTACTGATAAAACTTCAAATGGCCCTAACTTCTATACTGTACGTTCTACACCTATCAAAGTTTGCAACATACAAATGCTTGTAACGTTTTACTGGAGCGGCATAAAACCTTGAAATTTTGTAACAATAAAGTACTCGAGCCTCTTGTCCATTTAAACTATCGCTCAAAGCTATGCTACCCTTGAGTCCCAAATCAAACACTGATAAAACTTCAAATGGCCCGACTTATATACGGTATATCCTACAATGCAACATACAAATGCTTGTAACTTTTAATGGAGCGTCATAAAACCTTGAAATTTTGTAACAATAAAGTACTCGAGCCTCTTGTCAACTTAAGCTATCGCTCAAAGCTATGCTACCCTTGAGTCCCAAATCAAACACTGATAAAACTTCAAATGGCCCTAACTTCTATACGGTACGTCCTAAACCTATCAAAGTTTGCAACATACAACTGCTTGTAACTTTTTACTGGAGCGTCATAAAACATTGAAATTTTGTAACAATAAAGTACTCGAGCCTCTTGTCAATTTAAGCTATCGCTCAAAGCTATGCGACCCTTGAGTCCCAAATCAAACACTGATAAAACTTCAAATGGCCCTAACTTCGATACGGTACGTCTTACACCTATCAAAGTTTGCAAGATACAAATGCTTGTAACTTTTTACTGGAGCGTCATAAAACCTTGCAATTTTGTAACAATAAAGTACTTGAGCCTCTTGTCAATTTAAGCTATCGCTCAAAGCTATGGTACCCTTGAGTCCCAAATCAAGCACTGATAAAACTTCAAATGGCCCTAACTTATATACGGTACGTCCGACACCTATCAAAGGTTGCAACATACAAATGGTTGTAACTTTTTACTGGAGCGTCATAAAACCTTGAAATTTTGTAAGAATAAAGTACTCGAGCCTCTTGTCAATTTAAGCTATCACTCAAAGCTATGCTACCCTTGAGTCCCAAATCAAACACTGATAAAACTTCAAATGGTTTTAACTTCTATACGGTATGTCCTACACCTATCAAAGTTTGCAACATACAAATGCTTGTAACTTTTTAATGGAGCGTCATAAAACCTTGAAATTTTGTAACAATAAGGTACTCGAGCCTCTTGTCCATTTAAGCTATCGCTCAAAGCTATGCTACCCTTGAGTCCCAAATCAAACACTGATAAAACTTCGAATGGTTTTAACTTCTATACTGTATGTCCTACACTTATCTAAGTTTGCAACATACAAATGCTTGTAACTTTTTAATGGAACGTCATAAAACCTTGAAATTTTGTAACAATAAGGTACTCGAGCCTCTTGAACATTTAAGCTATCGCTCAAAGCTATGCTACCCTTGAGTCCCAAATCAAACACTGACAAAACTTAAAATGGTTTTAACTTCTATACGGTATGTCCTACACCTATCAAAGTTTGCAACATACAAATGCTTGTAACTTTTGATTGGAGCGTCATAAAACCTTGCAATTTTGTAACAATGAAGTACTCGACCCTCTTGTCAATTTAAGCCATCGCTCAAAGCTAAGCTACCCTTGACTCCCAAATCAAACACTGATAAAACTTCAAATGGCCCTAAATTCCATACGGTACTTCCTACACCTATCAAAGCTTCCAACATACAACTGCTTGTAACTTTTTACTGGAGCATCATAAAACCTTGAAATTTTGTAACAATAAAGTACTCGAGCCTCTTGTCAATTTAAGCTATCGCTCACAGTTATGCTACCCTTGAGTCCCAAATCAAACACTGATAAAACTTCAAATGGCCCTAACTTCTATACGGTACGTCCTAAATGTATCAAAGTTTACAACATACAACTGCTTGTAACTTTTTACTGGAGCGTCATAAAACATTGAAATGTTGTAACAATAAAGTACTCGAGCCTCTTGTCAATTTAAGCTATCGCTCAAAGCTATGCGACCCTTGAGTCCCAAATCAAACACTGATAAAACTTCAAATGGCCCTAACTTCTATATGGTACGTCCTACACCTATCAAAGTTTGCAACATACAAATGCTTGTACCTTTTTACTGGAGCGTCATAAAACCTTGAAATTTTGTAACAATAAACTGCTGGAGCCTCTTGTCAATTTAGGCTATCGCTCAAAGCTATGGTACCCTTGAGTCCCAAATCAAGCACTGATAAAACTTTAAATGGCCCTAACTTATATGCGGTACGTCCGACACCTATCAAAGGTTGCAACATACAAATGGTTGTAACTTTTTACTGGAGCGTCATAAAACCTTGAAATTTTGTAAGAATAAAGTACTGGAGCCTCTTGTCAATTTAAGCTATCACTCAAAGCTATGCTACCCTTGAGTCCCAAATCAAACACTGATAAAACTTCAAATGGTTTTAACTTCTATACGGTATGTCCTACACCTATCAAAGTTTGCAACATACAAATGCTTGTAACTTTTTAATGGAGCGTCATAAAACCTTGAAATTTTGTAACAATAAGGTACTCGAGCATCTTGTCCATTTAAGCTATCGCTCAAAGCTATGCTACCCTTGAGTCCCAAATCAAACACTGACAAAACTTCAAATGGTTTTAACTTCTATACGGTATGTTCTACACCTATCAAAGTTTGCAACATACAAATGCTTGTAACTTTTGAATGGAGCGTCATAAAACCTTGCAATTTTGTAACAATGAAGTACTCGACCCTCTTGTCAATTTAAGCCATCGCTCAAAGCTAAGCTACCCTTGACTCCCAAATCAAACACTGATAAAACTTCAAATGGCCCTAAATTCCATACGGTACTTCCTACACCTATCAAAGTTTCCAACATACAACTGCTTGTAACTTTTTATTGGAGCATAATAAAACCTTGAAATTTTGTAACAATAAAGTACTCGAACCTCTTGTCAATTTAAGCTATCGCTCACAGTTATGCTACCCTTGAGTCCCAAATCAAATACGGATAAAACTTCAAATGGCCCTAACTTCTATACAGTACGTCCTAAACCTATCAAAGTTTGCAACATACAACTGCTTGTAACTTTTTACTGGAGCGTCATAAAACATTGAAATTTTGTAACAATAAAGTACTCGAGCCTCTTGTCAATTTAAGCTATCGCTCAAAGCTATGCGACCCTTGAGTCCCAAATCAAACACTGATAAAACTTCAAATGGCCCTAAATTCCATACGGTACTTCCTACACCTATCAAAGTTTCCAACATACAACTGCTTGTAACTTTTTATTGGAGCATAATAAAACCTTGAAATTTTGTAACAATAAAGTACTCGAGCCTCTTGTCAATTTAAGCTATCGCTCAAAGCTATGCTTCCCTTGAGTCCCAAATGAATTACTGATAAAACTTCAAATGGCCCTAACTTCTATACTGTACGTCCTACACCTATCAAAGTTTGCAACATACAAATGCTTGTAACGTTTTACTGGAGCGGCATAAAACCTTGAAATTTTGTAACAATAAAGTACTCGAGCCTCTTGTCCATTTAAACTATCGCTCAAAGCTATGCTACCCTTGAGTCCCAAATCAAACACTGATAAAACTTCAAATGGCCCGACTTATATACGGTATATCCTACAATGCAACATACAAATGCTTGTAACTTTTAATGGAGCGTCATAAAACCTTGAAATTTTGTAACAATAAAGTACTCGAGCCTCTTGTCAACTTAAGCTATCGCTCAAAGCTATGCTACCCTTGAGTCCCAAATCAAACACTGATAAAACTTCAAATGGCCCTAACTTCTATACGGTACGTCCTACACCTATCAAAGTTTGCAACATACAACTGCTTGTAACTTTTTACTGGAGCGTCATAAAACATTGAAATTTTGTAACAATAAAGTACTCGAGCCTCTTGTCAATTTAAGCTATCGCTCAAAGCTATGCGACCCTTGAGTCCCAAATCAAACACTGATAAAACTTCAAATGGCCCTAACTTCGATACGGTACGTCTTACACCTATCAAAGTTTGCAAGATACAAATGCTTGTAACTTTTTACTGGAGCGTCATAAAACCTTGCAATTTTGTAACAATAAAGTACTCGAGCCTCTTGTCAATTTAAGCTATCGCTCAAAGCTATGGTACCCTTGAGTCCCAAATCAAGCACTGATAAAACTTCAAATGGCCCTAACTTATATACGGTACGTCCGACACCTATCAAAGGTTGCAACATACAAATGGTTGTAACTTTTTACTGGAGCGTCATAAAACCTTGAAATTTTGTAAGAATAAAGTACTCGAGCCTCTTGTCAATTTAAGCTATCACTCAAAGCTATGCTACCCTTGAGTCCCAAATCAAACACTGATAAAACTTCAAATGGTTTTAACTTCTATACGGTATGTCCTACACCTATCAAAGTTTGCAACATACAAATGCTTGTAACTTTTTAATGGAGCGTCATAAAACCTTGAAATTTTGTATCAATAAGGTACTCGAGCCTCTTGTCCATTTAAGCTATCGCTCAAAGCTATGCTACCCTTGAGTCCCAAATCAAACACTGATAAAACTTCAAATGGTTTTAACTTCTATACTGTATGTCCTACACTTATCTAAGTTTGCAACATACAAATGCTTGTAACTTTTTAATGGAACGTCATAAAACCTTGAAATTTTGTAACAATAAGGTACTCGAGCCTCTTGAACATTTAAGCTATCGCTCAAAGCTATGCTACCCTTGAGTCCCAAATCAAACACTGACAAAACTTAAAATGGTTTTAACTTCTATACGGTATGTCCTACACCTATCAAAGTTTGCAACATACAAATGCTTGTATCTTTTGATTGGAGCGTCATAAAACCTTGCAATTTTGTAACAATGAAGTACTCGACCCTCTTGTCAATTTAAGCCATCGCTCAAAGCTAAGCTACCCTTGACTCCCAAATCAAACACTGATAAAACTTCAAATGGCCCTAAATTCCATACGGTACTTCCTACACCTATCAAAGCTTCCAACATACAACTGCTTGTAACTTTTTACTGGAGCATCATAAAACCTTGAAATTTTGTAACAATAAAGTACTCGAGCCTCTTGTCAATTTAAGCTATCGCTCACAGTTATGCTACCCTTGAGTCCCAAATCAAACACTGATAAAACTTCAAATGGCCCTAACTTCTATACGGTACGTCCTAAACGTATCAAAGTTTACAACATACAACTGCTTGTAACTTTTTACTGGAGCGTCATAAAACATTGAAATGTTGTAACAATAAAGTACTCGAGCCTCTTGTCAATTTAAGCTATCGCTCAAAGCTATGCGACCCTTGAGTCCCAAATCAAACACTGATAAAACTTCAAATGGCCCTAACTTCTATATGGTACGTCCTACACCTATCAAAGTTTGCAACATACAAATGCTTGTACCTTTTTACTGGAGCGTCATAAAACCTTGAAATTTTGTAACAATAAACTGCTGGAGCCTCTTGTCAATTTAGGCTATCGCTCAAAGCGATGGTACCCTTGAGTCCCAAATCAAGCACTGATAAAACTTTAAATGGCCCTAACTTATATGCGGTACGTCCGACACCTATCAAAGGTTGCAACATACAAATGGTTGTAACTTTTTACTGGAGCGTCATAAAACCTTGAAATTTTGTAAGAATAAAGTACTCGAGCCTCTTGTCAATTTAAGCTATCACTCAAAGCTATGCTACCCTTGAGTCCCAAATCAAACACTGATAAAACTTCAAATGGTTTTAACTTCTATACGGTATGTCCTACACCTATCAAAGTTTGCAACATACAAATGCTTGTAACTTTTTAATGGAGCGTCATAAAACCTTGAAATTTTGTAACAATAAGGTACTCGAGCATCTTGTCCATTTAAGCTATCGCTCAAAGCTATGCTACCCTTGAGTCCCAAATCAAACACTGACAAAACTTCAAATGGTTTTAACTTCTATACGGTATGTTCTACACCTATCAAAGTTTGCAACATACAAATGCTTGTAACTTTTGAATGGAGCGTCATAAAACCTTGCAATTTTGTAACAATGAAGTACTCGACCCTCTTGTCAATTTAAGCCATCGCTCAAAGCTAAGCTACCCTTGACTCCCAAATCAAACACTGATAAAACTTCAAATGGCCCTAAATTCCATACGGTACTTCCTACACCTATCAAAGTTTCCAACATACAACTGCTTGTAACTTTTTATTGGAGCATAATAAAACCTTGAAATTTTGTAACAATAAAGTACTCGAACCTCTTGTCAATTTAAGCTATCGCTCACAGTTATGCTACCCTTGAGTCCCAAATCAAATACGGATAAAACTTCAAATGGCCCTAACTTCTATACAGTACGTCCTAAACCTATCAAAGTTTGCAACATACAACTGCTTGTAACTTTTTACTGGAGCGTCATAAAACATTGAAATTTTGTAACAATAAAGTACTCGAGCCTCTTGTCAATTTAAGCTATCGCTCAAAGCTATGCGACCCTTGAGTCCCAAATCAAACACTGATAAAACTTCAAATGGCCCTAACTTCTATACGGTACGTCCTACACCTATCAAAGTTTGCAACATACAAATGCTTGTACCTTTTTACTGGAGCGTCATAAAACCTTAAAATTTTGTAACAATAAACTGCTCGAGCCTCTTGTCAATTTAAGCTATCGCTCAAAGCTATGGTACCCTTGAGTCCCAAATCAAGCACTGATAAAACTTCAAATGGCCCTAACTTCTATACGGTACGTCCGACACCTGTCAAAGGTTGCAACATACAAATGGTTGTAACTTTTTACTGGAGCGTCATAAAACCTTGAAATTTTGTAAGAATAAAGTACTCGAGCCTCTTCTCAATTTAAGCTATCGCTCAAAGCTAAGCTACCCTTGAGTCCCAAATCAAACACTGACAAAACTTCAAATGGTTTTAACTTCTATACGGTATGTCCTACGCCTATCAAAGTTTGCAACATACAAATGCTTGTAACTTTTTACTGGAGCGTCATAAAACCTTGAAATTTTGTAACAATAAAGTACTCGAGCCTCTTGTCAATTTAAGCTATCGCTCACAGTTATGCTACCCTTGAGTCCCAAATCAAACACTGATAAAACTTCAAATGACCCTAACTTCTATACGGTACGTCCTACACCTATCAAAGTTTGCAAGATACAAATGCTTGTAACTTTTTAATGGAGCGTCATAAAACCTTGAAATTTGGTAACAATAAGGTACTCGAGCCTCTAGTCCATTTAATCTATCGCTCAAAGCTATGCTACCCTTGAGTCCCAAATCAAACACTGACAAAACTTCAAATGGTTTTAACTTCTATACGGTATGTCCTACGCCTATCAAAGTTTGCAACATACAAATGCTTGTAACTTTTAAATGGAGCGTCATAAAACCTTGAAATATTGTAACAATGAAGTACTCGACCCTCTTGTCAATTTAAGCTATCGCTCAAAGCTAAGCTACCCTTGACTCCCAAATCAAACACTGATAAAACTTCAAATGGCCCTAAATTCCATACGGTACTTCCTACACCTATCAAAGTTTCCAACATACAACTGCTTGTAACTTTTTACTGGAGCGTCATAAAACCTTAAAATTTTGTAACAATAAAGTACTCGAGCCTCTTGTCAATTTAAGCTATCGCTCACAGTTATGCTACCCTTGAGTCCCAAATCAAACACTGATAAAACTTCAAATGGCCCTAACTTCTATACGGTACGTCCTACACCTATCAAAGTTTGCAACATACAACTGCTTGTAACTTTTTACTGGAGCGTCATAAAACATTGAAATTTTGTAACAATAAAGTACTCGAGCCTCTTGTCAATTTAAGCTATCGCTCAAAGCTATGCGACCCTTGAGTCCCAAATCAAACACTGATAAAACTTCAAATGGCCCTAACTTCTATACGGTACGTCCTACACCTATCAAAGTTTGCAACATATAAATGCTTGGACCTTTTTACTGGAGCGTCATAAAACCTAGAAATTTTGTAACAATAAACTGCTCGAGGCTCTTGTCAATTTAAGCTATCGCTCAAAGCTATGGTACCCTTGAGTCCCAAATCAAGCACTGATAAAACTTCAAATGGCCCTAACTTCTATACGGTACGCCCGACACCTATCAAAGGTTGCAACATACAAATGGTTGTAACTTTTTACTGGAGTGTCATAAAACCTTGAAATTTTGTAAGAATAAAGTACTCGAGCCTCTTGTCAATTTAAGCTATCACTCAAAGCTATGCTACCCTTGAGTCCCAAATCAAACACTGATAAAACTTCAAATGGTTTTAACTTCTATACGGTATGTCCTACACCTATCAAAGGTTGCAACATACAAATGCTTGTAACTTGTTAATGGAGCGTCATAAAACCTTGAAATTTTGTAACAATAAGGTACTCGAGCCTCTTGTCCATTTAATCTATCGCTCAAAGCTATGCTACCCTTGAGTCCCAAATCAAACACTGACAAAACTTCAAATGGTTTTAACTTCTATACGGTATGTCCTACACCTATCAAAGTTTGCAACATACAAATGCTTGTAACTTTTGAATGGAGCGTTATAAAACCTTGAAATTTTGTAACAATGAAGTACTCGACCCTCTTGTCAATTTAAGCTATTGCTCAAAGCTAAGCTACCCTTGATTCCCAAATCAAACACTGATAAAACTTCAAATGGCCCTAAATTCCATACGGTACTTCCTACACCTATCAAAGTTTCCAACATACAACTGCTTGTAACTTTTTACTGGAGCGTCATAAAACCTTGAAATTTTGTAATAATAAAGTACTCGAGCCTCTTGTCAATTTAAGCTATCGCTCAAAGCTATGCTACCCTTGAGTCCCAAATCAAACACTGATAAAACTTCAAATGGCCCTGACTTATATACGGTATGTCCTACACCTATCAATGTTTGCAACATACAAATGCTTGTCACTTTTAATGGAGCGTCATAAAACCTTGAAATTTTGTAACAATAAAGTACTCGAGCCTCTTGTCAATTTAAGCTATCGCTCAAAGCTATGCTACCCTTGAGTCCCAAATCAAACACTGATAAAACTTCAAATGGCCCTAACTTCTATACGGTACGTCCTACACCTATCAGAGTTTGCAACATACAATTGCTTGTAACTTTTTACTGGAGCGTCATAAAACATTGAAATTTTGTAACAATAAAGTACTCGAGCCTCTTGTCAATTTAAGCTATCGCTCAAAGCTATGCGACCCTTGAGTCCTTAATCAAACACTGATAAAACTTCAAATGGCCCTAACTTCTATACGGTACGTCCTACACCTATCAAAGTTTGCAAGATACAAATGCTTGTAACTTTTTACTGAAGCGTCATAAAACCTTGAAATTTTGTAACAATAAAGTACTCGAGCCTCTTGTCAATTTAAGCTATCGCTCAAAGCTATGCTTCCCTTGAGTCCCAAATCAAACACTGATAAAACTTCAAATGGCCCTAACTTCTATACGGTACGTCCTACACCTATCAAAGTTTGCAACATACAAATGCTTGTATCTTTTTACTGGCTGATCATAAAACCTTAAAATTTTGTAACAATAAAGTACTCGAGCCTCTTGTCAATTCAAGCTTTCGCTCAAAGCTATGCTACCCGAGAGTCCCAAATCAAACACTGATAAAACTTCAAATGGCCTTAACTTCTATACGGTACGTCCTACACCTATCAAAGTTTGCAACATACAAATACTTGTAACTTTTTACTGGAGCGTCATAAAACCTTGAAATTTTGTAACAATAAACTACTCGAGCCTCTTGTCAATTTAAGCTATCGCTCAAAGCTTTGCTACCCTTGAGTCCCAAATCAAACACTGACAAAACTTCAAATGGTTTTAACTTCTATACGGTATGTTCTACACCTATCAAAGTTTGCAACATACAAATGCTTGTAACTTTTGAATGGAGCGTCATAAAACCTTGCAATTTTGTAACAATGAAGTACTCGACCCTCTTGTCAATTTAAGCCATCGCTCAAAGCTAAGCTACCCTTGACTCCCAAATCAAACACTGATAAAACTTCAAATGGCCCTAAATTCCATACGGTACTTCCTACACCTATCAAAGTTTCCAACATACAACTGCTTGTAACTTTTTATTGGAGCATAATAAAACCTTGAAATTTTGTAACAATAAAGTACTCGAACCTCTTGTCAATTTAAGCTATCGCTCACAGTTATGCTACCCTTGAGTCCCAAATCAAATACGGATAAAACTTCAAATGGCCCTAACTTCTATACAGTACGTCCTAAACCTATCAAAGTTTGCAACATACAACTGCTTGTAACTTTTTACTGGAGCGTCATAAAACATTGAAATTTTGTAACAATAAAGTACTCGAGCCTCTTGTCAATTTAAGCTATCGCTCAAAGCTATGCGACCCTTGAGTCCCAAATCAAACACTGATAAAACTTCAAATGGCCCTAACTTCTATACGGTACGTCCTACACCTATCAAAGTTTGCAACATACAAATGCTTGTACCTTTTTACTGGAGCGTCATAAAACCTTAAAATTTTGTAACAATAAACTGCTCGAGCCTCTTGTCAATTTAAGCTATCGCTCAAAGCTATGGTACCCTTGAGTCCCAAATCAAGCACTGATAAAACTTCAAATGGCCCTAACTTCTATACGGTACGTCCGACACCTGTCAAAGGTTGCAACATACAAATGGTTGTAACTTTTTACTGGAGCGTCATAAAACCTTGAAATTTTGTAAGAATAAAGTACTCGAGCCTCTTGTCAATTTAAGCTATCGCTCAAAGCTAAGCTACCCTTGAGTCCCAAATCAAACACTGACAAAACTTCAAATGGTTTTAACTTCTATACGGTATGTCCTACGCCTATCAAAGTTTGCAACATACAAATGCTTGTAACTTTTTACTGGAGCGTCATAAAACCTTGAAATTTTGTAACAATAAAGTACTCGAGCCTCTTGTCAATTTAAGCTATCGCTCACAGTTATGCTACCCTTGAGTCCCAAATCAAACACTGATAAAACTTCAAATGACCCTAACTTCTATACGGTACGTCCTACACCTATCAAAGTTTGCAAGATACAAATGCTTGTAACTTTTTAATGGAGCGTCATAAAACCTTGAAATTTGGTAACAATAAGGTACTCGAGCCTCTAGTCCATTTAATCTATCGCTCAAAGCTATGCTACCCTTGAGTCCCAAATCAAACACTGACAAAACTTCAAATGGTTTTAACTTCTATACGGTATGTCCTACGCCTATCAAAGTTTGCAACATACAAATGCTTGTAACTTTTAAATGGAGCGTCATAAAACCTTGAAATATTGTAACAATGAAGTACTCGACCCTCTTGTCAATTTAAGCTATCGCTCAAAGCTAAGCTACCCTTGACTCCCAAATCAAACACTGATAAAACTTCAAATGGCCCTAAATTCCATACGGTACTTCCTACACCTATCAAAGTTTCCAACATACAACTGCTTGTAACTTTTTACTGGAGCGTCATAAAACCTTAAAATTTTGTAACAATAAAGTACTCGAGCCTCTTGTCAATTTAAGCTATCGCTCACAGTTATGCTACCCTTGAGTCCCAAATCAAACACTGATAAAACTTCAAATGGCCCTAACTTCTATACGGTACGTCCTACACCTATCAAAGTTTGCAACATACAACTGCTTGTAACTTTTTACTGGAGCGTCATAAAACATTGAAATTTTGTAACAATAAAGTACTCGAGCCTCTTGTCAATTTAAGCTATCGCTCAAAGCTATGTGACCCTTGAGTCCCAAATCAAACACTGATAAAACTTCAAATGGCCCTAACTTCTATACGGTACGTCCTACACCTATCAAAGTTTGCAACATATAAATGCTTGGACCTTTTTACTGGAGCGTCATAAAACCTAGAAATTTTGTAACAATAAACTGCTCGAGGCTCTTGTCAATTTAAGCTATCGCTCAAAGCTATGGTACCCTTGAGTCCCAAATCAAGCACTGATAAAACTTCAAATGGCCCTAACTTCTATACGGTACGCCCGACACCTATCAAAGGTTGCAACATACAAATGGTTGTAACTTTTTACTGGAGTGTCATAAAACCTTGAAATTTTGTAAGAATAAAGTACTCGAGCCTCTTGTCAATTTAAGCTATCACTCAAAGCTATGCTACCCTTGAGTCCCAAATCAAACACTGATAAAACTTCAAATGGTTTTAACTTCTATACGGTATGTCCTACACCTATCAAAGGTTGCAACATACAAATGCTTGTAACTTGTTAATGGAGCGTCATAAAACCTTGAAATTTTGTAACAATAAGGTACTCGAGCCTCTTGTCCATTTAATCTATCGCTCAAAGCTATGCTACCCTTGAGTCCCAAATCAAACACTGACAAAACTTCAAATGGTTTTAACTTCTATACGGTATATCCTACACTTATCAAAGTTTGCAACATACAAATGCTTGTAACTTTTGAATGGAGCGTTATAAAACCTTGAAATTTTGTAACAATGAAGTACTCGACCCTCTTGTCAATTTAAGCTATCGCTCAAAGCTAAGCTACCCTTGATTCCCAAATCAAACACTGATAAAACTTCAAATGGCCCTAAATTCCATACGGTACTTCCTACACCTATCAAAGTTTCCAACATACAACTGCTTGTAACTTTTTACTGGAGCGTCATAAAACCTTGAAATTTTGTAACAATGAAGTACTCGAGCCTCTTGTCAATTTAAGCTATCGCTCAAAGCTATGCTACCCTTGAGTCCCAAATCAAACACTGATAAAACTTCAAATGGCCCTGACTTATATACGGTATGTCCTACACCTATCAATGTTTGCAACATACAAATGCTTGTAACTTTTAATGGAGCGTCATAAAACCTTGAAATTTTGTAACAATAAAGTACTCGAGCCTCTTGTCAATTTAAGCTATCGCTCAAAGCTATGCTACCCTTGAGTCCCAAATCAAACACTGATAAAACTTCAAATGGCCCTAACTTCTATACGGTACGTCCTACACCTATCAGAGTTTGCAACATACAACTGCTTGTAACTTTTTACTGGAGCGTCATAAAACATTGAAATTTTGTAACAATAAAGTACTCGAGCCTCTTGTCAATTTAAGCTATCGCTCAAAGCTATGCGACCCTTGAGTCCTTAATCAAACACTGATAAAACTTCAAATGGCCCTAACTTCTATACGGTACGTCCTACACCTATCAAAGTTTGCAAGATACAAATGCTTGTAACTTTTTACTGAAGCGTCATAAAACCTTGAAATTTTGTAACAATAAAGTACTCGAGCCTCTTGTCAATTTAAGCTATCGCTCAAAGCTATGCTTCCCTTGAGTCCCAAATCAAACACTGATAAAACTTCAAATGGCCCTAACTTCTATACGGTACGTCCTACACCTATCAAAGTTTGCAACATACAAATGTTTGTATCTTTTTACTGGCTGATCATAAAACCTTAAAATTTTGTAACAATAAAGTACTCGAGCCTCTTGTCAATTCAAGCTTTCGCTCAAAGCTATGCTACCCGAGAGTCCCAAATCAAACACTGATAAAACTTCAAATGGCCTTAACTTCTATACGGTACGTCCTACACCTATCAAAGTTTGCAACATACAAATACTTGTAACTTTTTACTGGAGCGTCATAAAACCTTGAAATTTTGTAACAATAAACTACTCGAGCCTCTTGTCAATTTAAGCTATCGCTCAAAGCTATGGTACCCTTGAGTCCCAAATCAAGCACTGATAAAACTTCAAATGGCCCCAACTTCTATACGGTACGTCCTACACCTATCAAAGTTTGCAACATACAAATGGTTGTAACTTTTTACTGGAGCGTCATGAAACCTTGAAATTTTGTAAGAATAAAGTACTCGAGCCTCTTGTCAATTTAAGCTATCACTCAAAGCTATGCTACCCTTGAATCCCAAATCAAACACTGATAAAACTTCAAATGGCCCTAACTTCTATAAGGTACGTCCTACACCTATCAAAGTTTGCAAGATACAAATGCTTGTAACTTTTTACTGGAGCGTCATAAAACCTTGAAATTTTGTAACAATAAAGTACTCGAGCCTCTTGTCAATTTAAGCTATCGCACAAAGCTATGCTTCCCTTGAGTCCCAAATCAAACAGTGATAAAACTTCAAATGGCCTTAACTTCTATGCGGTACGTCCTACACCTATCAAAGTTTGCAACATACAAATGCTTGTAACTTTTTAATGGAGCGTCATAAAACCTTGAAATTTTGTAACAATGAAGTACTCGAGCCTCTTGTCAATTTAAGCTATCGCTCAAAGCTAAGATACCCTTGAGTCCCAAATCAAACACTGATAAAATTTCAAATAGCTCTAAATTCCATACGGTACGTCCTACACCTATCAAAGTTTGCAACATACAAATGCTTGTAACTTTTTACTGGAGCGTCTTAAAACCTTGAAATTTTGTAACAATAAAGTACTCGAGCCTCTTGTCAATTTAAGCTATCGCTCAAAGCTATGCTTCCCTTGAGTCCCAAATCAAACACTGATAAAACTTCAAATGGCCCTAACTTCTATACGATACGTCCTACACCTATCAAAGTTTGCAAGATACAAATGCTTGTAACTTTTTACTGGAGCGTCATAAAACCTTGAAATTTTGTAACAATAAAGTACTCGAGCCTCTTGTCAATTTAAGCTATCGCTCAAAGCTATGCTTCCCTTGAGTCCCAAATGAATTACTGATAAAACTTCAAATGGCCCTAACTTCTATACTGTACGTCCTACACCTATCAAAGTTTGCAACATACAAATGCTTGTAACGTTTTACTGGAGCGGCATAAAACCTTGAAATTTTGTAACAATAAAGTACTCGAGCCTCTTGTCCATTTAAACTATCGCTCAAAGCTATGCTACCCTTGAGTCCCAAATCAAACACTGATAAAACTTCAAATGGCCCGACTTATTTACGGTATGTCCTACAATTATCAATATTTGCAACATACAAATGCTTGTAACTTTTAATGGAGCGTCATAAAACCTTGAAATTTTGTAACAATAAAGTACTCGAGCCTCTTGTCAATTTAAGCTATCGCTCAAAGCTATGCTACCCTTGAGTCCCAAATCAAACACTGATAAAACTTCAAATGGCCCTAACTTCTATACGGTACGTCCTAAACCTATCAAAGTTTGCAACATACAACTGCTTGTAACTTTTTACTGGAGCGTCATAAAACATTGAAATTTTGTAACAATAAAGTACTCGAGCCTCTTGTCAATTTAAGCTATCGCTCAAAGCTATGCGACCCTTGAGTCCCAAATCAAACACTGATAAAACTTCAAATGGCCCTAACTTCTATACGGTACGTCTTACACCTATCAAAGTTTGCAAGATACAAATGCTTGTAACTTTTTACTGGAGCGTCATAAAACCTTGCAATTTTGTAACAATAAAGTACTTGAGTCTCTTGTCAATTTAAGCTATCGCTCAAAGCTATGGTACCCTTGAGTCCCAAATCAAGCACTGATAAAACTTCAAATGGCCCTAACTTATATACGGTACGTCCGACACCTATCAAAGGTTGCAACATACAAATGGTTGTAACTTTTTACTGGAGCGTCATAAAACCTTGAAATTTTGTAAGAATAAAGTACTCGAGCCTCTTGTCAATTTAAGCTATCACTCAAAGCTATGCTACCCTTGAGTCCCAAATCAAACACTGATAAAACTTCAAATGGTTTTAACTTCTATACGGTATGTCCTACATTTATCTAAGTTTGCAACATACAAATGCTTGTAACTTTTTAATGGAGCGTCATAAAACCTTGAAATTTTGTAACAATAAGGTACTCGAGCCTCTTGAACATTTAAGTTATCGCTCAAAGCTATGCTACCCTTGAGTCCCAAATCAAACACTGACAAAACTTCAAATGGTTTTAACTTCTATACGGTATGTCCTACACCTATCAAAGTTTGCAACATACAAATGCTTGTAACTTTTGATTGGAGCGTCATAAAACCTTGCAATTTTGTAACAATGAAGTACTCGACCCTCTTGTCAATTTAAGCCATCGCTCAAAGCTAAGCTACCCTTGACTCCCAAATCAAACACTGATAAAACTTCAAATGGCCCTAAATTCCATACGGTACTTCCTACACCTATCAAAGCTTCCAACATACAACTGCTTGTAACTTTTTACTGGAGCATCATAAAACCTTGAAATTTTGTAACAATAAAGTACTCGAGCCTCTTGTCAATTTAAGCTATCGCTCACATTTATGCTACCCTTGAATCCCAAATCAAACACTGATAAAACTTCAAATGGCCCTAACTTCTATAAGGTACGTCCTACACCTATCAAAGTTTGCAAGATACAAATGCTTGTAACTTTTTACTGGAGCGTCATAAAACCTTGAAATTTTGTAACAATAAAGTACTCGAGCCTCTTGTCAATTTAAGCTATCGCACAAAGCTATGCTTCCCTTGAGTCCCAAATCAAACAGTGATAAAACTTCAAATGGCCTTAACTTCTATGCGGTACGTCCTACACCTATCAAAGTTTGCAACATACAAATGCTTGTAACTTTTTAATGGAGCGTCATAAAACCTTGAAATTTTGTAACAATGAAGTACTCGAGCCTCTTGTCAATTTAAGCTATCGCTCAAAGCTAAGATACCCTTGAGTCCCAAATCAAACACTGATAAAATTTCAAATAGCTCTAAATTCCATACGGTACGTCCTACACCTATCAAAGTTTGCAACATACAAATGCTTGTAACTTTTTACTGGAGCGTCTTAAAACCTTGAAATTTTGTAACAATAAAGTACTCGAGCCTCTTGTCAATTTAAGCTATCGCTCAAAGCTATGCTTCCCTTGAGTCCCAAATCAAACACTGATAAAACTTCAAATGGCCCTAACTTCTATACGGTACGTCCTACACCTATCAAAGTTTGCAAGATACAAATGCTTGTAACTTTTTACTGGAGCGTCATAAAACCTTGAAATTTTGTAACAATAAAGTACTCGAGCCTCTTGTCAATTTAAGCTATCGCTCAAAGCTATGCTTCCCTTGAGTCCCAAATGAATTACTGATAAAACTTCAAATGGCCCTAACTTCTATACTGTACGTCCTACACCTATCAAAGTTTGCAACATACAAATGCTTGTAACGTTTTACTGGAGCGGCATAAAACCTTGAAATTTTGTAACAATAAAGTACTCGAGCCTCTTGTCCATTTAAACTATCGCTCAAAGCTATGCTACCCTTGAGTCCCAAATCAAACACTGATAAAACTTCAAATGGCCCGACTTATTTACGGTATGTCCTACAATTATCAATATTTGCAACATACAAATGCTTGTAACTTTTAATGGAGCGTCATAAAACCTTGAAATTTTGTAACAATAAAGTACTCGAGCCTCTTGTCAATTTAAGCTATCGCTCAAAGCTATGCTACCCTTGAGTCCCAAATCAAACACTGATAAAACTTCAAATGGCCCTAACTTCTATACGGTACGTCCTACACCTATCAAAGTTTGCAACATACAACTGCTTGTAACTTTTTACTGGAGCGTCATAAAACATTGACATTTTGTAACAATAAAGTACTCGAGCCTCTTGTCAATTTAAGCTATCGCTCAAAGCTATGCGACCCTTGAGTCCCAAATCAAACACTGATAAAACTTCAAATGGCCCTAACTTCTATACGGTACGTCTTACACCTATCAAAGTTTGCAAGATACAAATGCTTGTAACTTTTTACTGGAGCGTCATAAAACCTTGCAATTTTGTAACAATAAAGTACTTGAGTCTCTTGTCAATTTAAGCTATCGCTCAAAGCTATGGTACCCTTGAGTCCCAAATCAAGCACTGATAAAACTTCAAATGGCCCTAACTTATATACGGTACGTCCGACACCTATCAAAGGTTGCAACATACAAATGGTTGTAACTTTTTACTGGAGCGTCATAAAACCTTGAAATTTTGTAAGAATAAAGTACTCGAGCCTCTTGTCAATTTAAGCTATCACTCAAAGCTATGCTACCCTTGAGTCCCAAATCAAACACTGATAAAACTTCAAATGGTTTTAACTTCTATACGGTATGTCCTACATTTATCTAAGTTTGCAACATACAAATGCTTGTAACTTTTTAATGGAGCGTCATAAAACCTTGAAATTTTGTAACAATAAGGTACTCGAGCCTCTTGAACATTTAAGTTATCGCTCAAAGCTATGCTACCCTTGAGTCCCAAATCAAACACTGACAAAACTTCAAATGGTTTTAACTTCTATACGGTATGTCCTACACCTATCAAAGTTTGCAACATACAAATGCTTGTAACTTTTGATTGGAGCGTCATAAAACCTTGCAATTTTGTAACAATGAAGTACTCGACCCTCTTGTCAATTTAAGCCATCGCTCAAAGCTAAGCTACCCTTGACTCCCAAATCAAACACTGATAAAACTTCAAATGGCCCTAAATTCCATACGGTACTTCCTACACCTATCAAAGCTTCCAACATACAACTGCTTGTAACTTTTTACTGGAGCATCATAAAACCTTGAAATTTTGTAACAATAAAGTACTCGAGCCTCTTGTCAATTTAAGCTATCGCTCACATTTATGCTACCCTTGAGTCCCAAACCAAACACTGATAAAACTTCAAATGGCCCTAACTTCTATACGGTACGTCCTAAACCTATCAAAGTTTGCAACATACAACTGCTTGTAACTTTTTACTGGAGCGTCATAAAACATTGAAATGTTGTAACAATAAAGTACTCGAGCCTCTTGTCAATTTAAGCTATCGCTCAAAGCTATGCTACCCTTGAGTCCCAAATCAAACACTGATAAAACTTCAAATGGCCCTAACTTCTATACGGTACGTCCTACACTTATCAAAGTTTGCAACATACAAATGCTTGTACCTTTTTACTGGAGCGTCATAAAACCTTGAAATTTTGTAACAATAAACTGCTCGAGCCTCTTGTCAATTTAGGCTATCGCAAAAAGCTATGGTACCCTTGAGTCCCAAATCAAGCACTGATAAAACTTTAAATGGCCCTAACTTATATACGGTACGTCCGACACCTATCAAAGGTTGCAACATACAAATGGTTGTAACTTTTTACTGGAGCGTCATAAAACCTTGAAATTTTGTAAGAATAAAGTACTCGAGCCTCTTGTCAATTTAAGCTATCACTCAAAGCTAAGCTACCCTTGAGTCCCAAATCAAACACTGATAAAACTTCAAATGGTTTTAACTTCTATACGGTATGTCCTACACCTATCAAAGTTTGCAACATACAAATGCTTGTAACTTTTTAATGGAGCGTCATAAAACCTTGAAATTTTGTAAAAATAAGGTACTCGAGCCTCTTGTCCATTTAAGCTATCGCTCAACGCTATGCTACCCTTGAGTCCCAAATCAAACACTGATAAAACTTCAAATGGCCCTAACTTCTATACGATACGTCCTACACCTATCAAAGTTTGCAAGATACAAATGCTTGTAACTTTTTACTGGAGCGTCATAAAACCTTGAAATTTTGTAACAATAAAGTACTCGAGCCTCCTGTCAATTTAAGCTATCGCTCAAAGCTATGCTTCCCTTGAGTCCCAAATGAATTACTGATAAAACTTCAAATGGCCCTAACTTCTATACTGTACGTCCTACACCTATCAAAGTTTGCAACATACAAATGCTTGTAACGTTTTACTGGAGCGGCATAAAACCTTGAAATTTTGTAACAATAAAGTACTCGAGCCTCTTGTCCATTTAAACTATCGCTCAAAGCTATGCTACCCTTGAGTCCCAAATCAAACACTGATAAAACTTCAAATGGCCCGACTTATATACGGTATGTCCTACACTTATCAATGTTTGCAACATACAAATGCTTGTAACTTTTAATGGAGCGTCATAAAACCTTGAAATTTTGTAACAATAAAGTACTCGAGCCTCTTGTCAACTTAAGCTATCGCTCAAAGCTATGCTACCCTTGAGTCCCAAATCAAACACTGATAAAACTTCAAATGGCCCTAACTTCTATACGGTACGTCCTAAACCTATCAAAGTTTGCAACATACAAATGGTTGTAACTTTTTACTGGAGCGTCATAAAACCTTGAAATTTTGTAAGAATAAAGTACTCGAGCCTCTTGTCAATTTAAGCTATCACTCAAAGCTAAGCTACCCTTGAGTCCCAAATCAAACACTGATAAAACTTCAAATGGTTTTAACTTCTATACGGTATGTCCTACACCTATCAAAGTTTGCAACATACAAATGCTTGTAACTTTTTAATGGAGCGTCATAAAACCTTGAAATTTTGTAACAATAAGGTACTCGAGCCTCTTGTCCATTTAAGCTATCGCTCAACGCTATGCTACCCTTGAGTCCCAAATCAAACACTGATAAAACTTCAAATGGCCCTAACTTCTATACGATACGTCCTACACCTATCAAAGTTTGCAAGATACAAATGCTTGTAACTTTTTACTGGAGCGTCATAAAACCTTGAAATTTTGTAACAATAAAGTACTCGAGCCTCCTGTCAATTTAAGCTATCGCTCAAAGCTATGCTTCCCTTGAGTCCCAAATGAATTACTGATAAAACTTCAAATGGCCCTAACTTCTATACTGTACGTCCTACACCTATCAAAGTTTGCAACATACAAATGCTTGTAACGTTTTACTGGAGCGGCATAAAACCTTGAAATTTTGTAACAATAAAGTACTCGAGCCTCTTGTCCATTTAAACTATCGCTCAAAGCTATGCTACCCTTGAGTCCCAAATCAAACACTGATAAAACTTCAAATGGCCCGACTTATATACGGTATGTCCTACACTTATCAATGTTTGCAACATACAAATGCTTGTAACTTTTAATGGAGCGTCATAAAACCTTGAAATTTTGTAACAATAAAGTACTCGAGCCTCTTGTCAACTTAAGCTATCGCTCAAAGCTATGCTACCCTTGAGTCCCAAATCAAACACTGATAAAACTTCAAATGGCCCTAACTTCTATACGGTACGTCCTAAACCTATCAAAGTTTGCAACATACAACTGCTTGTAACTTTTTACTGGAGCGTCATAAAACATTGAAATTTTGTAACAATAAAGTACTCGAGCCTCTTGTCAATTTAAGCTATCGCTCATACCTATGCTACCCTTGAGTCCCAAATCAAACACGGATAAAACTTCAAATGGCCCTAACTTCTATACGGTACGTCCTAAACCTATCAAAGTTTGCAACATACAACTGCTTGTAACTTTTTACTGGAGCGTCATAAAACATTGAAATTTTGTAACAATAAAGTACTCGAGCCTCTTGTAAATTTAAGCTATCGCTCAAAGCTATGCGACCCTTGAGTTCCAAATCAAACACTGATAAAACTTCAAATGGCCCTAACTTCTATACGGTACGTCCTACACCTATCAAAGTTTGCAACATACAAATGCTTGTACCTTTTTACTGGAGCGTCATAAAACCTTAAAATTTTATAACAATAAACTGCTCGAGCCTCTTGTCAATTTAAGCTATCGCTCAAAGCTATGCTACCCTTGAGTCCCAAATCAGACACTGATAAAACTTCAAATGGCCCTAACTTCTATGCGGTACTTCCTACACCTATCAAAGTTTGCAAAATACAAATGCTTGTAGCTTTTACTGGAGCGTCATAAAACCTTGAAATTTTGTAACAATAAAGTACTCGAGCCTCTTGTCAATTTTAGCTATCGCTCAAAGCTATGCGACCCTTGAGTCCCAAATCAAACACTGATAAAACTTCAAATGGCCCTAACTTCTATACGGTACGTCCTATACCTATCAAAGTTTGCAAGATACAAATGCTTGTAACTTTTTACTGGAGCCTCATAAAACCTTGAAATTTTGTAACAATAAAGTACTCGAGCCTCTTGTCAATTTAAGCTATCGCTCACAGTTATGCTACCCTTGAGTCCCAAATCAAACACTGATAAAACTTCAAATGACCCTAACTTCTACACGGTACGTCCTACACCTATCAAAGTTTGCAAGATACAAATGCTTGTAGCTTTTTACTGGAGCGTCATAAAACCTTGAAATTTTGTAACAATAATGTACTCGAGCCTCTTGTCAATTTAAGATATCGCTCAAAGCTATGGTTCCCTTGAGTCCCAAATCAAACACTGATAAAACTTCAAATAGCCCTAACTTCTATACGGTACGTCCTACACCTATCAAAGTTTGCAACATACAAATGCTTGTAACTTTTTACTGGAGCGTCATAAAACCTTGAAATTTTGTAACAATAAAGTACTCGAGCCTCTTGTCAATTTAAGCTATCGCTCACAGTCATGCTACCCTTGAGTCCCAAATCAAACACTGATTAAACTTCAAATGACCCTAACTTCTATACGGTACGTCCTACACCTATCAAAGTTTGCAAGATACAAATGCTTGTAACTTTTTAATGGAGCGTCATAAAACCTTGAAATTTTGTAACAATAAGGTACTCGAGCCTCTAGTCCATTTAATCTATCGCTCAAAGCTATGCTACCCTTGAGTCCCAAATCAAACACTGACAAAACTTCAAATGGTTTTAACTTCTATACGGTATGTCCTACACCTATCAAAGTTTGCAACATACAAATGCTTGTAACTTTTAAATGGAGCGTCATAAAACCTTGAAATTTTGTAACAATCATAAAACTTCAAATGGCCCTAACTTCTATACGGTACGTCCTAAACCTATCAAAGTTTGCAACATACAAATGCTTGTAACTTTTAAATGGAGCGTCATAAAACCTTGAAATTTTGTAACAATCATAAAACTTCAAATGGCCCTAACTTCTATACGGTACGTCCTACACCTATCAAAGTTTGCAACATACAACTGCTTGTAACTTTTTACTGGAGCGTCATAAAACATTGAAATTTTGTAACAATAAAGTACTCGAGCCTCTTGTCAATTTAAGCTATCGCTCAAAGCTATGCGACCCTTGAGTCCCAAATCAAACACTGATAAAACTTCAAATGGTTTTAATTTCTATACGGTATGTCCTACACCTATCAAAGTTTGAAACATACAAATGCTTGTAACTTTTTAATGGAGCGTCATAAAACCTTGAAATTTTGTAACAATAAGGTACTCGAGCCTCTTGTCCATTTAAGCTATCGCTCAAAGCTATGCTACCCTTGAGTCCCAAATCAAACACTGACAAAACTTCAAATGGTTTTAACTTCTATACGGTATGTCCTACACCTATCAAAGTTTGCAACATACAAATGCTTGTAACTTTTTAATGGAGCGTCATAAAACCTTGCAATTTTGTAACAATGCAGTACTCGACCCTCTTGTCAATTTAAGCCATCGCTCAAAGCTAAGCTACCCTTGACTCCCAAATCAAACACTGATAAAACTTCAAATGGCCCTAAATTCCATAAGGTACTTCCTACACCTATCAAAGTTTCCAACATTCAACTGCTTGTAACTTTTTACTGGAGCATCATAAAACCTTGAAATTTTGTAACAATAAAGTACTCGAGCGTCTTGTCAATTTAAGCTATCGCTCACAGTTATGCTACCCTTGAGTCCCAAATCAAACACTGATAAAACTTCAAATGGCCCTAACTTCTATACGGTACGTCCTACACCTATCAAAGTTTGCAACATACAAATGCTTGGACCTTTTTACTGGAGCGTCATAAAACCTTGAAATTTTGTAACAATAAACTGCTCGAGCCTCTTGTCAATTTAGGCTATCGCTCAAAGCTATGGTACCCTTGAGTCCTAAATCAAGCACTGATAAAACTTCAAATGGCCCTAACTTCTATACGGTACGTCCGACACCTATCAAAGGTTGCAACATACAAATGGTTGTAACTTTTTACTGGAGTGTCATAAAACCTTGAAATTTTGTAAGCATAAAGTACTCGAGCCTCTTGTCAATTTAAGCTATCACTCAAAGCTATGCTACCCTTGAGTCCCAAATCAAACACTGATAAAATTTCAAATGGTTTTAACTTATATACGGTATGTCCTACACCTATCAAAGGTTGCAACATACAAATGCTTGTAACTTGTTAATGGAGCGTCATAAAACCTTGAAATTTTGTAACAATAAGGTACTCGAGCCTCTTGTCCATTTAATCTATCGCTCAAAGCTATGCTACCCTTGAGTCCCAAATCAAACACTGACAAAACTCCAAATGGTTTTAACTTCTATACGGTATGTCCTACACCTATCAAAGTTTTGCAACATACAAATGCTTGTAACTTTTAAATGGAGCGTCATAAAACCTTGAAATTTTGTAACAATGAAGTACTCGACCCTCTTGTCAATTTAAGCTATCGCTCAAAGCTAAGCTACCCTTGACTCCCAAATCAAACACTGATAAAACTTCAAATGGCCCTAAATTCCATACGGTACTTCCTACACCTATCAAAGTTTGCAACATACAACTGCTGGTAACTTTTTACTGGAGCGTCATAAAACATTGAAATTTTGTAACAATAAAGTACTCGAGCGTCTTGTCAATTTAAGCTATCGCTCAAAGCTATGCTTCCCTTGACTCCCAAATGAATTACTGATAAAACTTCAAATGGCCCTAACTTCTATACTGTACGTCCTACACCTATGAAAGTTTGCAACATACAAATGCTTGTAACGTTTTACTGGAGCGGCATAAAACCTTGAAATTTTGTAACAATAAAGTACTCGAGCCTCTTGTCCATTTAAACTATCGCTCAAAGCTATGCTACCCTTGAGTCCCAAATCAAACACTGATAAAACTTCAAATGGCCCGACTTATATACGGTATGTCCTACACTTATCAATGTTTGCAACATACAAATGCTTGTAACTTTTAATGGAGCGTCATAAAACCTTGAAATTTTGTAACAATAAAGTACTCGAGCCTCTTGTCAACTTAAGCTATCGCTCAAAGCTATGCTACCCTTGAGTCCCAAATCAAACACTGATAAAACTTCAAATGGCCCTAACTTCTATACGGTACGTCCTAAACCTATCAAAGTTTGCAACATACAACTGCTTGTAACTTTTTACTGGAGCGTCATAAAACATTGAAATTTTGTAACAATAAAGTACTCGAGCCTCTTGTCAATTTAAGCTATCGCTCAAAGCTATGCGACCCTTGAGTCCCAAATCAAACACTGATAAAACTTCAAATGGTTTTAACTTCTATACGGTATGTCCTACACCTATCAAAGTTTGAAACATACAAATGCTTGTAACTTTTTAATGGAGCGTCATAAAACCTTGAAATTTTGTAACAATAAGGTACTCGAGCCTCTTGTCCATTTAAGCTATCGCTCAAAGCTATGCTACCCTTGAGTCCCAAATCAAACACTGACAAAACTTCAAATGGTTTTAACTTCTATACGGTATGTCCTACACCTATCAAAGTTTGCAACATACAAATGCTTGTAACTTTTGAATGGAGCGTCATAAAACCTTCCAATTTTGTAACAATGGAGTACTCGACCCTCTTGTCAATTTAAGCCATCGCTCGCAGCTAAGCTACCCTTGACTCCCAAATCAAACACTGATAAAACTTCAAATGGCCCTAAATTCCATAAGGTACTTCCTACACCTATCAAAGTTTCCAACATACAACTGCTTGTAACTTTTTACTGGAGCATCATAAAACCTAGAAATTTTGTAACAATAAAGTACTCGAACCTCTTGTCAATTTAAGCTATCGCTCACAGTTATGCTACCGTTGAGTCCCAAATCAAACACGGATAAAACTTCAAATGGCCCTAACTTCTATACGGTACGTCCTAAACCTATCAAAGTTTGCAACATACAAATGCTTGTAACTTTTTACTGGAGCGTCATAAAACATTGAAATTTTGTAACAATAAAGTACTCGAGCCTCTTGTAAATTTAAGCTATCGCTCAAAGCTATGCGACCCTTGAGTTCCAAATCAAACACTGATAAAACTTCAAATGGCCCTAACTTCTATACGGTACGTCCTACACCTATCAAAGTTTGCAACATACAAATGCTTGTACCTTTTTACTGGAGCGTCATAAAACCTTAAAATTTTATAACAATAAACTGCTCGAGCCTCTTGTCAATTTAAGCTATCGCTCAAAGCTATGGTACCCTTGAGTCCCAAATCAAGCACTGATAAAACTTCAAATGGCCCTTACTTCTATACGGTACGTCCGACACCTGTCAAAGGTTGCAACATACAAATGGTTGTAACTTTTTACTGGAGCGTCATAAAACCTTGAAATTTTGTAACAATAAAGTACTCGAGCCTCTTGTCAATTTAAGCTATCGCTCAAAGCTATGCGCCCCTTGAGTCCCAAATCAAACACTGATAAAACTTCAAATGGTTTTAACTTCTATACGGTATGTCCTACACCTATCAAAGTTTGAAACATACAAATGCTTGTAACTTTTTAATGGAGCGTCATAAATCCTTGAAATTTTGTAACAATAAGGTACTCGAGCCTCTTGTCCATTTAAGCTATCGCTCAAAGCTATGCTACCCTTGAGTCCCAAATCAAACACTGACAAAACTTCAAATGGTTTTAACTTCTATACGGTATTTCCTACACCTATCAAAGTTTGCAACATACAAATGCTTGTAACTTTTGAATGGAGCGTCATAAAACCTTGCAATTTTGTAACAATGGAGTACTTGACCCTCTTGTCAATTTAAGCCATCGCTCAAAGCTAAGTTACCCTTGACTCCCAAATCAAACACTGATAAAACTTCAAATGGCCCTAAATTCCATAAGGTACTTCCTACACCTATCAAAGTTTCCAACATACAACTGCTTGTAACTTTTTACTGGAGCATCATAAAACCTTGAAATTTTGTAACAATAAAGTACTCGAACCTCTTGTCAATTTAAGCTATCGCTCACAGTTATGCTACCCTTGAGTCCCTAATCAAACACGGATAAAACTTCAAATGGCCCTAACTTCTATACGGTACGTCCTAAACCTATCAAAGTTTGCAACATACAACTGCTTGTAACTTTTTACTGGAGCGTCATAAAACATTGAAATTTTGTAACAATAAAGTACTCGAGCCTCTTGTAAATTTAAGCTATCGCTCAAAGCTATGCGACCCTTGAGTTCCAAATCAAACACTGATAAAAATTCAAATGGCCCTAACTTCTATACGGTACGTCCTACATCTATCAAAGTTTGCAACATACAAATGCTTGTACCTTTTTACTGGAGCGTCATAAAACCTTAAAATTTTATAACAATAAACTGCTCGAGCCTCTTGTCAATTTAAGCTATCGCTCAAAGCTATGGTACCCTTGAGTCCCAAATCAAGCACTGATAAAACTTCAAATGGCCCTTACTTCTATACGGTACGTCCGACACCTGTCAAAGGTTGCAACATACAAATGGTTGTAACTTTTTACTGGAGCGCCATAAAACCTTGAAATTTTGTAAGAATAAAGTACTCGAGCCTCTTGTCAATTTAAGCTATCGCTCAAAGCTAAGCTACCCCTGACTCCCAAATCAAACACTGATAAAACTTCAAATGGCCCTAAATTCCATACGGTACTTTCTACACCTATCAAAGTTTCCAACATACAACTGCTTGTAACTTTTTACTGGAGCGTCATAAAACCTTGAAATTTTCTAACAATAAAGTACTCGAGCCTCTTGTCAATTTAAGCTATCGCTCACAGTTATGCTACCCTTGAGTCCCAAATCAAACACTGATAAAACTTCAAATGGCCCTAACTTCCATACGGTATGTCCTACACCTATCAAAGTTTGCAACATACAAATGCTTGTAACTTTTTACTGGAGAGTCTTAAAATCTTGAAATTTTGTAACAATAAAGTACTCGAGACTCTTGTCAATTTAAGCTTTCGCTCAACGCTATGCTACCCTTGATTCCGAAATCAAACACTGATTAAACTTCAAATGGCCCTAAGTTCTATACTTTACGTCCTAAACCTATCAAAGTTTGCAACATACAAATGCTTGTAACTTTTAACTGGAGCGTCATAAAACCTTGAAATTTTGTAACAATAAAGTACTCGAGCCTCTTGTCAATTTAAGCTATCGCTCAAAGCTATGCTACCCTTGAGTCCCAAATCAGACACTGATAGCACTTCAAATGGCCCTAACTTCTATGCGGTACTTCCTACACCTATCAAAGTTTGCAAAATACAAATGCTTGTAGCTTTTACTGGAGCGTCATAAAACCTTGAAATTTTGTAACAATAAAGTACTCGAGCCTCTTGTCAATTTTAGCTATCGCTCAAAGCTATGCGACCCTTGAGTCCCAAATCAAACACTGATAAAACTTCAAATGGCCCTAACTTCTATACGGTACTTCCTATACCTATCAAAGTTTGCAAGATACAAATGCTTGTAACTTTTTACTGGAGCCTCATAAAACCTTGAAATTTTGTAACAATAAAGTACTCGAGCCTCTTGTCAATTTAAGCTATCGCTCACAGTTATGCTACCCTTGAGTCCCAAATCAAACACTGATAAAACTTCAAATGACCCTAACTTCTACACGGTACGTCCTACACCTATCAAAGTTTGCAAGATACAAATGCTTGTAGCTTTTTACTGGAGCGTCATAAAACCTTGAAATTTTGTAACAATAATGTACTCGAGCCTCTTGTCAATTTAAGATATCGCTCAAAGCTATGGTTCCCTTGAGTCCCAAATCAAACACTGATAAAACTTCAAATAGCCCTAACTTCTATACGGTACGTCCTACACCTATCAAAGTTTGCAACATACAAATGCTTGTAACTTTTTACTGGAGCGTCATAAAACCTTGAAATTTTGTAACAATAAAGCACTCGAGCCTCTTGTCAATTTAAGCTATCGCTCACAGTTATGCTACCCTTGAGTCCCAAATCAAACACTGATAAAACTTCAAATGACCCTAACTTCTATACGGTACGTCCTACACCTATCAAAGTTTGCAAGATACAAATGCTTGTAACTTTTTAATGGAGCGTCATAAAACCTTGAAATTTTGTAACAATAAGGTACTCGAGCCTCTAGTCCATTTAATCTATCGCTCAAAGCTATGCTACCATTGAGTCCCAAATCAAACACTGACAAAACTTCAAATGGTTTTAACTTCTATACGGTATGTCCTACACCTATCAAAGTTTGCAACATACAAATGCTTGTAACTTTTAAATGGAGCGTCATAAAACCTTGAAATTTTGTAACAATGAAGTACTCGACCCTCTTGTCAATTTAAGCTATCGCTCAAAGCTAAGCTACCCTTGACTCCCAAATCAAACACTGATAAAACTTCAAATGGCCCTAAATTCCATACGGTACTTCCTACACCTATCAAAGTTTGCAACATACAACTGCTTGTAACTTTTTACTGGAGCGTCATAAAACATTGAAATTTTGTAACAATAAAGTACTCGAGCGTCTTGTCAATTTAAGCTATCGCTCAAAGCTATGCGACCCTTGAGTCCCAAATCAAACACTGATAAAACTTCAAATGGCCCTAACTTCTATACGGTACGTCCTACACCTATCAAAGTTTGCAACATACAAATGCTTGGACCTTTTTACTGGAGCGTCATAAAACCTTGAAATTTTGTAACAATAAACTGCTCGAGCCTCTTGTCAATTTAAGCTATCGCTCAAAGCTATGGTACCCTTGAGTCCCAAATCAAGCACTGATAAAACTTCAAATGGCCCTAACTTATATACGGTACGTCCTATACCTATCAAAGTTTGCAAGATACAAATGCTTGTAACTTTTTACTGGAGCGTCATAAAACCTTGAAATTTTGTAACAATAAAGTACTCGAGCCTCTTGTCAATTTAAGCTATCGCTCACAGTTATGCTATCCTTGAGTCCCAAATCAAACACTGATAAAACTTCAAATTACCCTAACTTCTACACGGTACGTCTTACACCTATCAAAGTTTGCAAGATACAAATGCTTGTAACTTTTTACTGGAGCGTCATAAAACCTTGAAATTTTGTAACAATAAAGTACTCGAGCCTCTTGTCAATTTAAGCTATCGCTCAAAGCTATGGTTCCCTTGAGTCCCAAATCAAACACTGATAGAACTTCAAATAGCCCTAACTTCTATACGGTACGTCCTACACCTATCAAAGTTTGCAACATACAAATGCTTGTAACTTTTTACTGGAGCGTCATAAAACCTTGAAATTTTGTAACAATAAAGTACTCGAGCCTCTTGTCAATTTAAGCTATCGCTCACAATTATGCTACCCTTGAGTCCCAAATCAAACACTGATAAAACTTCAAATGACCCTACCTTCTATACGGTACGTCCTACACCTATCAAAGTTTGCAACATACAAATGCTTGTAACTTTTTACTGGAGCGTCATAAAACCTTGAAATTTTGTAACAATAAAGTACTCGAGCCTCTTGTCAATTTAAGCTATCGCTCACAGTTATGCTACCCTTGAGTCCCAAATCAAACACTGATAAAACTTCAAATGACCCTAACTTCTATACGGTACGTCCTACACCTATCAAAGTTTGCAAGATACAAATGCTTGTAACTTTTTAATGGAGCGTCATAAAACCTTGAAATTTTGTAACAATAAGGTACTCGAGCCTCTAGTCCATTTAATCTATCGCTCAAAGCTATGCTACCCTTGAGTCCCAAATCAAACACTGACAAAACTTCAAATGGTTTTAACTTCTATACGGTATGTCCTACACCTATCAAAGTTTGCAACATACAAATGCTTGTAACTTTTAAATGGAGCGTCATAAAACCTTGAAATTTTGTAACAATCATAAAACTTCAAATGGCCCTAACTTCTATACGGTACGTCCTAAACCTATCAAAGTTTGCAACATACAAATGCTTGTAACTTTTAAATGGAGCGTCATAAAGCCTTGAAATTTTGTAACAATCATAAAACTTCAAATGGCCCTAACTTCTATACGGTACGTCCTAAACCTATCAAAGTTTGCAACATACAACTGCTTGTAACTTTTTACTGGAGCGTCATAAAACATTGAAATTTTGTAACAATAAAGTACTCGAGCCTCTTGTCAATTTAAGCTATCGCTCAAAGCTATGCGACCCTTGAGTCCCAAATCAAACACTGATAAAACTTCAAATGGTTTTAATTTCTATACGGTATGTCCTACACCTATCAAAGTTTGAAACATACAAATGCTTGTAACTTTTTAATGGAGCGTCATAAAACCTTGAAATTTTGTAACAATAAGGTACTCGAGCCTCTTGTCCATTTAAGCTATCGCTCAAAGCTATGCTACCCTTGAGTCCCAAATCAAACACTGACAAAACTTCAAATGGTTTTAACTTCTATACGGTATGTCCTACACCTATCAAAGTTTGCAACATACAAATGCTTGTAACTTTTTAATGGAGCGTCATAAAACCTTGCAATTTTGTAACAATGCAGTACTCGACCCTCTTGTCAATTTAAGCCATCGCTCAAAGCTAAGCTACCCTTGACTCCCAAATCAAACACTGATAAAACTTCAAATGGCCCTAAATTCCATAAGGTACTTCCTACACCTATCAAAGTTTCCAACATTCAACTGCTTGTAACTTTTTACTGGAGCATCATAAAACCTTGAAATTTTGTAACAATAAAGTACTCGAGCGTCTTGTCAATTTAAGCTATCGCTCACAGTTATGCTACCCTTGAGTCCCAAATCAAACACTGATAAAACTTCAAATGGCCCTAACTTCTATACGGTACGTCCTACACCTATCAAAGTTTGCAACATACAAATGCTTAGACCTTTTTACTGGAGCGTCATAAAACCTTGAAATTTTGTAACAATAAACTGCTCGAGCCTCTTGTCAATTTAGGCTATCGCTCAAAGCTATGGTACCCTTGAGTCCTAAATCAAGCACTGATAAAACTTCAAATGGCCCTAACTTCTATACGGTACGTCCGACACCTATCAAAGGTTGCAACATACAAATGGTTGTAACTTTTTACTGGAGTGTCATAAAACCTTGAAATTTTGTAAGCATAAAGTACTCGAGCCTCTTGTCAATTTAAGCTATCACTCAAAGCTATGCTACCCTTGAGTCCCAAATCAAACACTGATAAAATTTCAAATGGTTTTAACTTCTATACGGTATGTCCTACACCTATCAAAGGTTGCAACATACAAATGCTTGTAACTTGTTAATGGAGCGTCATAAAACCTTGAAATTTTGTAACAATAAGGTACTCGAGCCTCTTGTCCATTTAATCTATCGCTCAAAGCTATGCTACCCTTGAGTCCCAAATCAAACACTGACAAAACTCCAAATGGTTTTAACTTCTATACGGTATGTCCTACACCTATCAAAGTTTTGCAACATACAAATGCTTGTAACTTTTAAATGGAGCGTCATAAAACCTTGAAATTTTGTAACAATGAAGTACTCGACCCTCTTGTCAATTTAAGCTATCGCTCAAAGCTAAGCTACCCTTGACTCCCAAATCAAACACTGATAAAACTTCAAATGGCCCTAAATTCCATACGGTACTTCCTACACCTATCAAAGTTTGCAACATACAACTGCTTGTAACTTTTTACTGGAGCGTCATAAAACATTGAAATTTTGTAACAATAAAGTACTCGAGCGTCTTGTCAATTTAAGCTATCGCTCAAAGCTATGCTTCCCTTGAGTCCCAAATGAATTACTGATAAAACTTCAAATGGCCCTAACTTCTATACTGTACGTCCTACACCTATGAAAGTTTGCAACATACAAATGCTTGTAACGTTTTACTGGAGCGGCATAAAACCTTGAAATTTTGTAACAATAAAGTACTCGAGCCTCTTGTCCATTTAAACTATCGCTCAAAGCTATGCTACCCTTGAGTCCCAAATCAAACACTGATAAAACTTCAAATGGCCCGACTTATATACGGTATGTCCTACACTTATCAATGTTTGCAACATACAAATGCTTGTAACTTTTAATGCTTGTAACTTTTAATGGAGCGTCATAAAACCTTGAAATTTTGTAACAATAAAGTACTCGAGCCTCTTGTCAACTTAAGCTATCGCTCAAAGCTATGCTACCCTTGAGTCCCAAATCAAACACTGATAAAACTTCAAATGGTTTTAACTTCTATACGGTATGTCCTACACCTATCAAAGTTTGAAACATACAAATGCTTGTAACTTTTTAATGGAGCGTCATAAAACCTTGAAATTTTGTAACAATAAGGTACTCGAGCCTCTTGTCCATTTAAGCTATCGCTCAAAGCTATGCTACCCTTGAGTCCCAAATCAAACACTGACAAAACTTCAAATGGTTTTAACTTCTATACGGTATGTCCTACACCTATCAAAGTTTGCAACATACAAATGCTTGTAACTTTTGAATGGAGCGTCATAAAACCTTCCAATTTTGTAACAATGGAGTACTCGACCCTCTTGTCAATTTAAGCCATCGCTCGCAGCTAAGCTACCCTTGACTCCCAAATCAAACACTGATAAAACTTCAAATGGCCCTAAATTCCATAAGGTACTTCCTACACCTATCAAAGTTTCCAACATACAACTGCTTGTAACTTTTTACTGGAGCATCATAAAACCTAGAAATTTTGTAACAATAAAGTACTCGAACCTCTTGTCAATTTAAGCTATCGCTCACAGTTATGCTACCGTTGAGTCCCAAATCAAACACGGATAAAACTTCAAATGGCCCTAACTTCTATACGGTACGTCCTAAACCTATCAAAGTTTGCAACATACAACTGCTTGTAACTTTTTACTGGAGCGTCATAAAACATTGAAATTTTGTAACAATAAAGTACTCGAGCCTCTTGTAAATTTAAGCTATCGCTCAAAGCTATGCGACCCTTGAGTTCCAAATCAAACACTGATAAAACTTCAAATGGCCCTAACTTCTATACGGTACGTCCTACACCTATCAAAGTTTGCAACATACAAATGCTTGTACCTTTTTACTGGAGCGTCATAAAACCTTAAAATTTTATAACAATAAACTGCTCGAGCCTCTTGCCAATTTAAGCTATCGCTCAAAGCTATGGTACCCTTGAGTCCCAAATCAAGCACTGATAAAACTTCAAATGGCCCTTACTTCTATACGGTACGTCCGACACCTGTCAAAGGTTGCAACATACAAATGGTTGTAACTTTTTACTGGAGCGTCATAAAACCTTGAAATTTTGTAACAATAAAGTACTCGAGCCTCTTGTCAATTTAAGCTATCGCTCAAAGCTATGCGCCCCTTGAGTCCCAAATCAAACACTGATAAAACTTCAAATGGTTTTAACTTCTATACGGTATGTCATACACCTATCAAAGTTTGAAACATACAAATGCTTGTAACTTTTTAATGGAGCGTCATAAATCCTTGAAATTTTGTAACAATAAGGTACTCGAGCCTCTTGTCCATTTAAGCTATCGCTCAAAGCTATGCTACCCTTGAGTCCCAAATCAAACACTGACAAAACTTCAAATGGTTTTAACTTCTATACGGTATTTCCTACACCTATCAAAGTTTGCAACATACAAATGCTTGTAACTTTTGAATGGAGCGTCATAAAACCTTGCAATTTTGTAACAATGGAGTACTCGACCCTCTTGTCAATTTAAGCCATCGCTCAAAGCTAAGTTACCCTTGACTCCCAAATCAAACACTGATAAAACTTCAAATGGCCCTAAATTCCATAAGGTACTTCCTACACCTATCAAAGTTTCCAACATACAACTGCTTGTAACTTTTTACTGGAGCATCATAAAACCTTGAAATTTTGTAACAATAAAGTACTCGAACCTCTTGTCAATTTAAGCTATCGCTCACAGTTATGCTACCCTTGAGTCCCAAATCAAACACGGATAAAACTTCAAATGGCCCTAACTTCTATACGGTACGTCCTAAACCTATCAAAGTTTGCAACATACAACTGCTTGTAACTTTTTACTGGAGCGTCATAAAACATTGAAATTTTGTAACAATAAAGTACTCGAGCCTCTTGTAAATTTAAGCTATCGCTCAAAGCTATGCGACCCTTGAGTTCCAAATCAAACACTGATAAAAATTCAAATGGCCCTAACTTCTATACGGTACGTCCTACATCTATCAAAGTTTGCAACATACAAATGCTTGTACCTTTTTACTGGAGCGTCATAAAACCTTAAAATTTTATAACAATAAACTGCTCGAGCCTCTTGTCAATTTAAGCTATCGCTCAAAGCTATGGTACCCTTGAGTCCCAAATCAAGCACTGATAAAACTTGAAATGGCCCTTACTTCTATACGGTACGTCCGACACCTGTCAAAGGTTGCAACATACAAATGGTTGTAACTTTTTACTGGAGCGTCATAAAACCTTGAAATTTTGTAAGAATAAAGTACTCGAGCCTCTTGTCAATTTAAGCTATCGCTCAAAGCTAAGCTACCCCTGACTCCCAAATCAAACACTGATAAAACTTCAAATGGCCCTAAATTCCATACGGTACTTTCTACACCTATCAAAGTTTCCAACATACAACTGCTTGTAACTTTTTACTGGAGCGTCATAAAACCTTGAAATTTTCTAACAATAAAGTACTCGAGCCTCTTGTCAATTTAAGCTATCGCTCACAGTTATGCTACCCTTGAGTCCCAAATCAAACACTGATAAAACTTCAAATGGCCCTAACTTCCATACGGTATGTCCTACACCTATCAAAGTTTGCAACATACAAATGCTTGTAACTTTTTACTGGAGAGTCTTAAAATCTTGAAATTTTGTAACAATAAAGTACTCGAGACTCTTGTCAATTTAAGCTTTCGCTCAACGCTATGCTACCCTTGATTCCGAAATCAAACACTGATTAAACTTCAAATGGCCCTAAGTTCTATACTTTACGTCCTAAACCTATCAAAGTTTGCAACATACAAATGCTTGTAACTTTTAACTGGAGCGTCATAAAACCTTGAAATTTTGTAACAATAAAGTACTCGAGCCTCTTGTCAATTTAAGCTATCGCTCAAAGCTATGCTACCCTTGAGTCCCAAATCAGACACTGATAGCACTTCAAATGGCCCTAACTTCTATGCGGTACTTCCTACACCTATCAAAGTTTGCAAAATACAAATGCTTGTAGCTTTTACTGGAGCGTCATAAAACCTTGAAATTTTGTAACAATAAAGTACTCGAGCCTCTTGTCAATTTTAGCTATCGCTCAAAGCTATGCGACCCTTGAGTCCCAAATCAAACACTGATAAAACTTCAAATGGCCCTAACTTCTATACGGTACTTCCTATACCTATCAAAGTTTGCAAGATACAAATGCTTGTAACTTTTTACTGGAGCCTCATAAAACCTTGAAATTTTGTAACAATAAAGTACTCGAGCCTCTTGTCAATTTAAGCTATCGTTCACAGTTATGCTACCCTTGAGTCCCAAATCAAACACTGATAAAACTTCAAATGACCCTAACTTCTACACGGTACGTCCTACACCTATCAAAGTTTGCAAGATACAAATGCTTGTAGCTTTTTACTGGAGCGTCATAAAACCTTGAAATTTTGTAACAATAATGTACTCGAGCCTCTTGTCAATTTAAGATATCGCTCAAAGCTATGGTTCCCTTGAGTCCCAAATCAAACACTGATAAAACTTCAAATAGCCCTAACTTCTATACGGTACGTCCTACACCTATCAAAGTTTGCAACATACAAATGCTTGTAACTTTTTACTGGAGCGTCATAAAACCTTGAAATTTTGTAACAATAAAGCACTCGAGCCTCTTGTCAATTTAAGCTATCGCTCACAGTTATGCTACCCTTGAGTCCCAAATCAAACACTGATAAAACTTCAAATGTCCCTAACTTCTATACGGTACATCCTTCACCTATCAAAGTTTGCAAGATACAAATGCTTGTAACTTTTTAATGGAGCGTCATAAAACCTTGAAATTTTGTATCAATAAGGTACTCGAGCCTCTTGTCCATTTAATCTATCGCTCAAAGCTATGCTACCCTTGAGTCCCAAATCAAACACTGACAAAACTTCAAATGGTTTTAACTTCTATACGGTATGTCCTACACCTATCAAAGTTTGCAACATACAAATGCTTGTAACTTTTAAATGGAGCGTCATAAAACCTTGAAATTTTGTAACAATGAAGTACTCGACCCTCTTGTCAATTTAATATATCGCTCAAAGCTAAGCTACCCTTGACTCCCAAATCAAACACTGATAAAACTTCAAATGGCCCTAAATTCCATACGGTACTTCCTACACCTATCAAAGTTTGCAACATACAACTGCTTGTAACTTTTTACTGGAGCGTCATAAAACATTGAAATTTTGTAACAATAAAGTACTCGAGCGTCTTGTCAATTTAAGCTATCGCTCAAAGCTATGCGACCCTTGAGTCCCAAATCAAACACTGATAAAACTTCAAATGGCCCTAACTTCTATACGGTACGTCCTACACCTATCAAAGTTTGCAACATACAAATGCTTGGACCTTTTTACTGGAGCGTCATAAAACCTTGAAATTTTGTAACAATAAACTGCTCGAGCCTCTTGTCAATTTAAGCTATCGCTCAAAGCTATGGTACCCTTGAGTCCCAAATCAAGCACTGATAAAACTTCAAATGGCCCTAACTTATATACGGTACGTCCTATACCTATCAAAGTTTGCAAGATACAAATGCTTGTAACTTTTTACTGGAGCGTCATAAAACCTTGAAATTTTGTAACAATAAAGTACTCGAGCCTCTTGTCAATTTAAGCTATCGCTCACAGTTATGCTTTCCTTGAGTCCCAAATCAAACACTGATAAAACTTCAAATTACCCTAACTTCTACACGGTACGTCTTACACCTATCAAAGTTTGCAAGATACAAATGCTTGTAACTTTTTACTGGAGCGTCATAAAACCTTGAAATTTTGTAACAATAAAGTACTCGAGCCTCTTGTCAATTTAAGCTATCGCTCAAAGCTATGGTTCCCTTGAGTCCCAAATCAAACACTGATAGAACTTCAAATAGCCCTAACTTCTATACGGTACGTCCTACACCTATCAAAGTTTGCAACATACAAATGCTTGTAACTTTTTACTGGAGCGTCATAAAACCTTGAAATTTTGTAACAATAAAGTACTCGAGCCTCTTGTCAATTTAAGCTATCGCTCACAATTATGCTACCCTTGAGTCCCAAATCAAACACTGATAAAACTTCAAATGACCCTACCTTCTATACGGTACGTCCTACACCTATCAAAGTTTGCAAGATACAAATGCTTGTAACTTTTTAATGGAGTGTCATAAAACCTTGAAATTTTGTAACAATAAGGTACTCGAGCCTCTAGTCCATTTAATCTATCGCTCAAAGCTATGCTACCCTTGAGTCCCAAATCAAACACTGACAAAACTTCAAATGGTTTTAACTTCTATACGGTATGCCCTACACCTATCAAAGTTTACAACATACAAATGCTTGTAACTTTTAAATGGAGCGTCATAAAACCTTGAAATTTTGTAACAATGAAGTACTCGACAATCTTGTCATTTTAAGCTATCGCTCAAAGCTAAGCTACCCTTGACTCCCAAATCAAACACTGATAAAACTTCAAATGGCCCTAAATTCCATACGGTACTTCCTACACCTATCAAAGTTTCCAACATACAACTGCTTGTAACTTTTTACTGGAGCGTCATAAAACCTTGAAATTTTGTAACAATAAAGTACTCGAGCCACTTGTCAATTTAAGCTA
The DNA here is from genome assembly GCA_920105625.2 of Clusia tigrina. Lineage (NCBI taxonomy): Eukaryota > Metazoa > Arthropoda > Insecta > Diptera > Clusiidae > Clusia > Clusia tigrina. The sequence goes on along the minus strand of CAKKTE020000429.1, from coordinate 694,019 downwards.
TCGCTCACAGTTATGCTACCCTTGAGTCCCAAATCAAACACTGATAAAACTTCAAATGGCCCTAACTTCTATACGGTACGTCCTACACCTATCAAAGTTTGCAACATAAAACTGCTTGTAACTTTTTACTGGAGCGTCATAAAACATTGAAATTTTGTAACAATAAAGTACTCGAGCCTCTTGTCAATTTAAGCTATCGCTCAAAGCTATGGTAGCCTTGAGTCCCAAATCAAGCACTGATAAAACTTCAAATGGCCCTAACTTCTATACGGTACGTCCGACACCTATCAAAGGTTGCAACATACAAATGGTTGTAACTTTTTACTGGAGCGTCATAAAACCTTGAAATTTTGTAAGAATAAAGTACTCGAGCCTCTTGTCAATTTAAGCTATCACTCAAAGCTATGCTACCCTTGAGTCCCAAATCAAACACTGATAAAACTTCAAATGGTTTTAACTTCTATACGGTATGTCCTACACCTATCAAAGGTTGCAACATACAAATGCTTGTAACTTGTTAATGGAGCGTCATAAAACCTTGAAATTTTGTAACAATAAGGTACTCGAGCCTCTTGTCCATTTAATCTATCGCTCAAAGCTATGCTACCCTTGAGTCCCAAATCAAACACTGACAAAACTTCAAATGGTTTTAACTTCTATACGGTATGTCCTACACCTATCAAAGTTTGCAATATACAAATGCTTGTAACTTTTGAATGGAGCGTTATAAAACCTTGAAATTTTGTAACAATGAAGTACTCGACCCTCTTGTCAATTTAAGCTATCGCTCAAAGCTAAGCTACCCTTGACTCCCAAATCAGACACTGATAGCACTTCAAATGGCCCTAACTTCTATGCGGTACTTCCTACACCTATCAAAGTTTGCAACATACAAATGCTTGTAGCTTTTACTGGAGCGTCATAAAACCTTGAAATTTTGTAACAATAAAGTACTCGAGCCTCTTGTCAATTTTAGCTATCGCTCAAAGCTATGCGACCCTTGAGTCCCAAATCAAACACTGATAAAACTTCAAATGGCCCTAACTTCTATACGGTTCGTCCTACACCTATCAAAGTTTGCAAGATACAAATGCTTGTAACTGTTTACTGGAGCGTCATAAAACCTTGAAATTTTGTAACAATAAAGTACTCGAGCCTCTTGTCCATTTAAGCTATCGCTCACAGTTATGCTACCCTTGAGTCCCAAACAAACACTGATAAAACTTCAAATGACCCTAACTTCTATACGGTTTGTCCTACACCTATCAAAGTTTGCAAGATACAAATGCTTGTAAATTTTTACTGGAGCGTCATAAAACCTTGAAATTTTGTAACAATAAAGTACTCGAGCCTCTTGTCAATTTAAGCTATCGCTCACAGTTATGCTACCCTTGAGTCCCAAATCAAACACTGATAAAACTTCAAATGGCCCTAACTTCTATACGGTACGTCCTACACCTATCAAAGTTTGCAACATACAAATGCTTGTAACTTTTTACTGGAGCGTCTTAAAATCTTGAAATTTTGTAACAATAAAGTACTCGAGACTCTTGTCAATTTAAGCTTTCGCTCAACGCTATGCTACCCTTGATTCCCAAATCAAACACTGATAAAACTTCAAAGGGCCCTAACTTCTATATGGTACGTCCTAAACCTATCAAAGATTGCAACATACAAATGCTTGTAACTTTTAACTGGAGCGTCATAAAACCTTGAAATTTTGTAACAATAAAGTACTCGAGCCTCTTGTCAATTTAAGTTATCGCTCACAGTTATGCTACCCTTGAGTCCCAAATCAAACACTGATAAAACTTCAAATGGCCCTAACTTCTATACGGTACGTCCTAAACCTATCAAAGATTGCAACATACAACTGCTTGTAACTTTTTAGTGGAGCGTCATAAAACATTGAAATTTTGTAACAATAAAGTACTCGAGCCTCTTGTCAATTTAAGCTATCGCTCAAAGCTATGCGACCCTTGAATCCCAAATCAAACACTGAAAAACTTCAAATGGCCCTAAATTCCATACGGTACTTCCTACACCTATCAAAGTTTCCAACATACAACTGCTTGTAACTTTTTACTGGAGCGTCATAAAACCTTGAAATTTTGTAACAATAAAGTACTCGAGCCTCTTGTCAATTTAAGCTATCGCTCAAAGCTATGCTACCCTTTAGTCCCAAATCAGACACTGATAGCACTTCAAATGGACCTAACTTCTATACGGTACGTCCTACACCTATCAAAGTTTGCTACATACAAATGCTTGTACCTTTTTACTGGAGCGTCATAAAACCTTGAAATTTTGTAACAATAAAGTACTCGAGCCTCTTGTCAATTTTAGCTATCGCTCAAAGCTATGCGACCCTTGAGTCCCAAATCAAACAAATGGCCCTAACTTATATACGGTACGTCCTATACCTATCAAAGTTTGCAAGATACAAATGCTTGTAACTTTTTACTGGAGCGTCATAAAACCTTGAAATTTTGTAACAATAAAGTACTCGAGCCTCTTGTCAATTTAAGCTATCGCTCACAGCTATGCTATCCTTGAGTCCCAAATCAAACACTGATAAAACTTCAAATTACCCTAACTTCTACACGGTACGTCTTACACCTATCAAAGTTTGCAAGATACAAATGCTTGTAACTTTTTACTGGAGCGTCATAAAACCTTGAAATTTTGTAACAATAAAGTACTCGAGCCTCTTGTCAATTTAAGCTATCGCTCAAAGCTATGGTTCCCTTGAGTCCCAAATCAAACACTGATAAAACTTCAAATAGCCCTAACTTCTATACGGTACGTCCTACACCTATCAAAGTTTGCAACATACAAATGCTTGTAACTTTTTACTGGAGCGTCATAAAACCTTGAAATTTTGTAACAATAAAGTACTCGAGCCTCTTGTCAATTTAAGCTATCGCTCACAATTATGCTACCCTTGAGTCCCAAATCAAACACTGATAAAACTTCAAATGACCCTACCTTCTATACGGTACGTCCTACACCTATCAAAGTTTGCAAGATACAAATGCTTGTAACTTTTTAATGGAGTGTCATAAAACCTTGAAATTTTGTAACAATAAGGTACTCGAGCCTCTAGTCCATTTAATCTATCGCTCAAAGCTATGCTACCCTTGAGTCCCAAATCAAACACTGACAAAACTTCAAATGGTTTTAACTTCTATACGGTATGTCCTACACCTATCAAAGTTTGCAACATACAAATGCTTGTAACTTTTAAATGGAGCGTCATAAAACCTTGAAATTTTGTAACAATGAAGTACTCGACCCTCTTGTCAATTTAAGCTATCGCTCAAAGCTAAGCTACCCTTGACTCCCAAATCAAACACTGATAAAACTTCAAATGGCTCTAAATTCCATACGGTACTTCCTACACCTATCAAAGTTTCCAACATACAACTGCTTGTAACTTTTTACTGGAGCGTCATAAAACCTTGAAATTTTGTAACAATAAAGTACTCGAGCCTTTTGTCAATTTAAGCTATCGCTCAAAGCTATGGTACCCTTGAGTCCCAAATCAAGCACTGATAAAACTTCAAATGGCCCTAACTTCTATACGGTACGTCCTACACCTATCAAAGTTTGCAACATAAAACTGCTTGTAACTTTTTACTGGAGCGTCATAAAACATTGAAATTTTGTAACAATAAAGTACTCGAGCCTTTTGTCAATTTAAGCTATCGCTCAAAGCTATGGTACCCTTGAGTCCCAAATCAAGCACTGATAAAACTTCAAATGGCCCTAACTTCTATACGGTACGTCCGACACCTATCAAAGGTTGCAACATACAAATGGTTGTAACTTTTTACTGGAGCGTCATAAAACCTTGAAATTTTGTAAGAATAAAGTACTCGAGCCTCTTGTCAATTTAAGCTATCACTCAAAGCTATGCTACCCTTGAGTCCCAAATCAAACACTGATAAAACTTCAAATGGTTTTAACTTCTATACGGTATGTCCTACACCTATCAAAGGTTGCAACATACAAATGCTTGTAACTTGTTAATGGAGCGTCATAAAGCCTTGAAATTTTGTAACAATAAGGTACTCGAACCTCTTGTCCATTTAATCTATCGCTCAAAGCTATGCTACCCTTGAGTCCCAAATCAAACACTGACAAAACTTCAAATGGTTTTAACTTCTATACGGTATGTCCTACACCTATCAAAGTTTGCAACATACAAATGCTTGTAACTTTTGAATGGAGCGTTATAAAACCTTGAAATTTTGTAACAATGAAGTACTCGACCCTCTTGTCAATTTAAGCTATCGCTCAAAGCTAAGCTACCCTTGACTCACAAATCAGACACTGATAGCACTTCAAATGGCCCTAACTTCTATGCGGTACTTCCTACACCTATCAAAGTTTGCAACATACAAATGCTTGTAGCTTTTACTGGAGCGTCATAAAACCTTGAAATTTTGTAACAATAAAGTACTCGAGCCTCTTGTCAATTTTAGCTATCGCTCAAAGCTATGCGACCCTTGAGTCCCAAATCAAACACTGATAAAACTTCAAATGGCCCTAACTTCTATACGGTTCATCCTACACCTATCAAAGTTTGCAAGATACAAATGCTTGTAACTTTTTACTAGAGCGTCATAAAACCTTGAAATTTTGTAACAATAAAGTACTCGAGCCTCTTGTCCATTTAAGCTATCGCTCACAGTTATGCTACCCTTGAGTCCCAAACAAACACTGATAAAACTTCAAATGACCCTAACTTCTATACGGTACATCCTACACCTATCAAAGTTTGCAAGATACAAATGCTTGTAAATTTTTACTGGAGCGTCATAAAACCTTGAAATTTTGTAACAATAAAGTACTCGAGCCTCTTGTCAATTTAAGCTATCGCTCACAGTTATGCTACCCTTGAGTCCCAAATCAAACACTGATAAAACTTCAAATGGCCCTAACTTCTATACGGTACGTCCTACACCTATCAAAGTTTGCAACATACAAATGCTTGTAACTTTTTACTGGAGTGTCTTAAAATCTTGAAATTTTGTAACAATAAAGTACTCGAGACTCTTGTCAATTTAAGCTTTCGCTCAACGCTATGCTACCCTTGATTCCCAAATCAAACACTGATAAAACTTCAAATGGCCCTAACTTCTATATGGTACGTCCTAAACCTATCAAAGATTGCAACATACAAATGCTTGTAACTTTTAACTGGAGCGTCATAAAACCTTGAAATTTTGTAACAATAAAGTACTCGAGCCTCTTGTCAATTTAAGTTATCGCTCACAGTTATGCTACCCTTGAGTCCCAAATCAAACACTGATAAAACTTCAAATGGCCCTAACTTCTATACGGTACGTCCTAAACCTATCAAAGATTGCAACATACAACTGCTTGTAACTTTTTACTGGAGCGTCATAAAACATTGAAATTTTGTAACAATAAAGTACTCGAGCCTCTTGTCAATTTAAGCTATCGCTCAAAGCTATGCGACCCTTGAATCCCAAATCAAACACTGATAAAACTTCAAATGGCCCTAACTTCTATACGGCACGTCTTACACCTATCAAAGTTTGCAACATACAAATGCTTGTAACTTTTGAATGGACCGTTATAAAACCTTGAAATTTTGTAACAATGAAGTACTCGACCCTCTTGTCAATTTAAGCTATCGCTCAAAGCTAAGCTACCCTTGACTCCCAAATCAAACACTGATAAAACTTCAAATGGCCCTAAATTCCATACGGTACTTCCTACACCTATCAAAGTTTCCAACATACAACTGCTTGTAACTTTTTACTGGAGCGTCATAAAACCTTGAAATTTTGTAACAATAAAGTACTCGAGCCTCTTGTCAATTTAAGCTATCGCTCACAGTTATGCTACCCTTGAGTCCCAAATCAAACACTGATAAAACTTCAAATGGCCCTAACTTCCATACGGTACGTCCTACACCTATCAAAGTTTGCAACATACAAATGCTTGTAACTTTTTACTGGAGCGTCTTAAAATCTTGAAATTTTGTAACAATAAAGTACTCGAGCCTCTTGTCAATTTAAGCTATCGCTCAAAGCTATGCTACCCTTGAGTCCCAAATCAGACACTTATAGCACTTCAAATAGCCCTAACTTCTATGCGGTACTTCCTACACCTATCAAAGTTTGCAACATACAAATGCTTGTAGCTTTTACTGGAGCGTCATAAAACCTTGAAATTTTGTAACAATAAAGTACTCGAGCCTCTTGTCAATTTTAGCTATCGCTCAAAGCTATGCGACCCTTGAGTCCCAAATCAAACACTGATAAAACTTCAAATGGCCCTAACTTCTATACGGTTCGTCCTACACCTATCAAAGTTTGCAAGATACAAATGATTGTAACTTTTTACTGGAGCGTCATAAAACCTTGAAATTTTGTAACAATAAAGTACTCGAGCCTCTTGTCCATTTAAGCTATCGCTCACAGTTATGCTACCCTTGAGTCCCAAATCAAGCACTGATAAAACTTCAAATGGCCCTAACTTCTATACGGCACGTCTTACACCTATCAAAGTTTGCAACATACAAATGCTTGTACCTTTTTACTGGAGCGTCATAAAACCTTGAAATTTTGTAACAATAAACTGGTCGAGGTTCTTGTCAATTTAAGCTATCGCTCAAAGCTATGGTACCCTTGAGTCCCAAATCAAGCACTGATAAAACTTCAAATGGCCCTAACTTCTATACGGTATGTCCGACACCTATCAAAGGTTGCAACATACAAATGCTTGTAACTTGTTAATGGAGCGTCATAAAACCTTGAAATTTTGTAACAATAAGGTACTCTAGCCTCTTGTCCATTTAATCTATCGCTCAAAGCTATGCTACCCTTGAGTCCCAAATCAAACACTGACAAAACTTCAAATGGTTTTAACTTCTATACGGTATGTCCTACACCTATCAAAGTTTGCAACATACAAATGTTTGTAACTTTTGAATGGTCCGTTATAAAACCATGAAATTTTGTAACAATGAAGTACTCGACCCTCTTATCAATTTAAGCTATCGCTCAAAGCTAAGCTACCCTTGACTCCCAAATCAAACACTGATAAAACTTCAAATGGTCCTAAATTCCATACGGTACTTCCTACACCTATCAAAGTTTCCAACATACAACTGCTTGTAACTTTTTACTGGAGCGTCATAAAACCTTGAAATTTTGTAACAATAAAGTACTCGAGCCTCTTGTCAATTTAAGCTAAGGCTCACAGTTATGCTACCCTTGAGTCCCAAATCAAACACTGATAAAACTTCAAATGGCCCTAACTTCCATACGGTACGTCCTACACCTATCAAAGTTTGCAACATACAAATGCTTGTAACTTTTTACTGGAGCGTCTTAAAATCTTGAAATTTTGTAACAATAAAGTACTCGAGCCTCTTGTCAATTTAAGCTATCGCTCAAAGCTATGCTACCCTTGAGTCCCAAATCAGACACTGATAGCACTTCAAATGGCCCTAACTTCTATGCGGTACTTCCTACACCTATCAAAGTTTGCAACATACAAATGCTTGTAGCTTTTACTGGAGCGTCATAAAACCTTGAAATTTTGTAACAATAAGGTACCCGAGCCTCTTGTCCATTTAATCTATCGCTCAAAGCTATGCTACCCTTGAGTCCCAAATCAAACACTGACAAAACTTCAAATGGTTTTAACTTATATACGGTATGTCCTACACCTATCAAAGTTTGCAACATACAAATGCTTGTAACTTTTGAATGGAGCGTTATAAAACCTTGAAATTTTGTAACAATGAAGTACTCGACCCTCTTGTCAATTTAAGCTATCGCTCAAAGCTAAGCTACCCTTGACTCCCAAATCAAACACTGATAAAACTTCAAATGGCCCTAAATTCCATACGGTACTTCCTACACCTATCAAAGTTTCCAACATACAACTGCCTGTAACTTTTTACTGGAGCGTCATAAAACCTTGAAATTTTGTAACAATAAAGTACTCGAGCCTCTTGTCAATTTAAGCTATCGCTCACAGTTATGCTACCCTTGAGTCCCAAATCAAACACTGATAAAACTTCAAATGGCCCTAACTTCTATACGGTTCGTCCTACACCTATCAAAGTTTGCAAGATACAAATGATTGTAACTTTTTACTGGAGCGTCATAAAACCTTGAAATTTTGTAACAATAAAGTACTCGAGCCTCTTGTCCATTTAAGCTATCGCTCACAGTTATGCTACCCTTGAGTCCCAAATCAAGCACTGATAAAACTTCAAATGGCCCTAACTTCTATACGGCACGTCTTACACCTATCAAAGTTTGCAACATACAAATGCTTGTACCTTTTTACTGGAGCGTCATAAAACCTTGAAATTTTGTAACAATAAACTGCTCGAGCCTCTTGTCAATTTAAGCTATCGCTCAAAGCTATGGTACCCTTGAGTCCCAAATCAAGCACTGATAAAACTTCAAATGGCCCTAACTTCTATACGGTATGTCCGACACCTATCAAAGGTTGCAACATACAAATGCTTGTAACTTGTTAATGGAGCGTCATAAAACCTTGAAATTTTGTAACAATAAGGTACTCTAGCCTCTTGTCCATTTAATCTATCGCTCAAAGCTATGCTACCCTTGAGTCCCAAATCAAACACTGACAAAACTTCAAATGGTTTTAACTTCTATACGGTATGTCCTACACCTATCAAAGTTTGCAACATACAAATGTTTGTAACTTTTGAATGGTCCGTTATAAAACCTTGAAATTTTGTAACAATGAAGTACTCGACCCTCTTATCAATTTAAGCTATCGCTCAAAGCTAAGCTACCCTTGACTCCCAAATCAAACACTGATAAAACTTCAAATGGTCCTAAATTCCATACGGTACTTCCTACACCTATCAAAGTTTCCAACATACAACTGCTTGTAACTTTTTACTGGAGCGTCATAAAACCTTGAAATTTTGTAACAATAAAGTACTCGAGCCTCTTGTCAATTTAAGCTAAGGCTCACAGTTATGCTACCCTTGAGTCCCAAATCAAACACTGATAAAACTTCAAATGGCCCTAACTTCCATACGGTACGTCCTACACCTATCAAAGTTTGCAACATACAAATGCTTGTAACTTTTTACTGGAGCGTCTTAAAATCTTGAAATTTTGTAACAATAAAGTACTCGAGCCTCTTGTCAATTTAAGCTATCGCTCAAAGCTATGCTACCCTTGAGTCCCAAATCAGACACTGATAGCACTTCAAATGGCCCTAACTTCTATGCGGTACTTCCTACACCTATCAAAGTTTGCAACATACAAATACTCGTAGCTTTTACTGGAGCGTCATAAAACCTTGAAATTTTGTAACAATAAGGTACCCGAGCCTCTTGTCCATTTAATCTATCGCTCAAAGCTATGCTACCCTTGAGTCCCAAATCAAACACTGACAAAACTTCAAATGGTTTTAACTTCTATACGGTATGTCCTACACCTATCAAAGTTTGCAACATACAAATGCTTGTAACTTTTGAATGGAGCGTTATAAAACCTTGAAATTTTGTAACAATGAAGTACTCGACCCTCTTGTCAATTTAAGCTATCGCTCAAAGCTAAGCTACCCTTGACTCCCAAATCAAACACTGATAAAACTTCAAATGGCCCTAAATTCCATACGGTACTTCCTACACCTATCAAAGTTTCCAACATACAACTGCCTGTAACTTTTTACTGGAGCGTCATAAAACCTTGAAATTTTGTAACAATAAAGTACTCGAGCCTCTTGTCAATTTAAGCTATCGCTCACAGTTATGCTACCCTTGAGTCCCAAATCAAACACTGATAAAACTTCAAATGGCCCTAACTTCCATACGGTACGTCCTACACCTATCAAAGTTTGCAACATACAAATGCTTGTAACTTTTTACTGGAGCGTCTTAAAATCTTGAAATTTTGTAACAATAAAGTACACGAGCCTCTTGTCAATTTAAGCTATCGCTCAAAGCTATGCTACGCTTGAGTCCCAAATCAGACACTGATAGCACTTCAAATGGCCCTAACTTCTATGCGGTACTTCCTACACCTATCAAAGTTTGCAACATACAAATGCTTGTAGCTTTTACTGGAGCGTCATAAAACCTTGAAATTTTGTAACAATAAAGTACTCGAGCCTCTTGTCAATTTTAGCTATCGCTCAAAGCTATGCGACCCTTGAGTCCAAAATCAAACACTGATAAAACTTCAAATGGCCCTAACTTCTATACGATTCGTCCTACACCTATCAAAGTTTGCAAGATACAAATACTTGTAACTTTTAACTGGAGCGTCATAAAACCTTGAAATTTTGTACCAATAAAGTACTCGAGCCTCTTGTCAATTTAAGCTATCGCTCACAGTTATGCTACCCTTGAGTCCCAAATCAAACACTGATAAAACTTCAAATGGCCCTAACTTCTATACGGTACGTCCTAAACCTATCAAAGTTTGCAACATACAACTGCTTGTAACTTTTTATTGGAGCGTCATAAAACATTGAAATTTTGTAACAATAAAGTACTCGAGCCTCTTGTCAATTTAAGCTATCGCTCAAAGCTATGCGACCCTTGAGTCCCAAATCAAACACTGATAAAACTTCAAAGGGCCCTAACTTCTATACGGTACGTCTAACACCTATCAAAGTTTGCAACATACAAATGCTTGTACCTTTTTACTGGAGCGTCATAAAACCTTCAAATTTTGTAACAATAAACTGCTCGAGCCTCTTGTCAATTTAAGCTATCGCTCAAAGCTATGGTACCCTTGAGTCCAAAATCAAGCACTGATAAAACTTCAAATGGCCCTAACTTCTATACGGTATGTCCGACACCTATCAAAGGTTGCAACATACAAATGGTTGTAACTTTTTACTGGAGCGTCATAAAACCTTGAAATTTTGTAAGAATAAAGTACTCGAGCCTCTTGTCAATTTAAGCTATCACTCAAAGCTATGCTACCCTTGAGTCCCAAATCAAACACTGATAAAACTTCAAATGGTTTTAACTTCTATACGGTATGTCCTACACCTATCAAAGGTTGCAACATACAAATGCTTGTAACTTGTTAATGGAGCGTCATAAAACCTTGAAATTTTGTAACAATAAGGTACTCTAGCCTCTTGACCATTTAATCTATCGCTCAAAGCTATGCTACCCTTGAGTCCCAAATCAAACACTGACAAAACTTCAAATGGTTTTAACTTCTATACGGTATGTCCTACACCTATCAAAGTTTGCAACATACAAATGCTTGTAACTTTTGAATGGAGCGTTATAAAACCTTGAAATTTTGTAACAATGAAGTACTCGACCTTCTTGTCAATTTAAGCTATCGCTCAAAGCTAAGCTACCCTTGACTCCCAAATCAAACACTGATAAAACTTCAAATGGCCCTAAATTCCATACGGTACTTCCTACACCTATCAAAGTTTCCAACATACAACTGCTTGTATCTTTTTACTGGAGCGTCATAAAACCTTGAAATTTTGTAACAATAAAGTACTCGAGCCTCTTGTCAATTTAAGCTATCGCTCACAGTTATGCTACCCTTGAGTCCCAAATCAAACACTGATAAAACTTCAAATGGCCCTAACTTCCATACGGTACGTCCTACACCTATCAAAGTTTGCAACAGACAAATGCTTGTAACTTTTTACTGGAGCGTCTTAAAATCTTGAAATTTTGTAACAATAAAGTACTCGAGACTCTTGTCAACTTAAGCTTTCGCTCAACGCTATGCTACCCTTGATTCCCAAATCAAACACTGATAAAACTTCAAATGGCCCTAACTTCTATACGGTACGTCCTAAACCTATCAAAGATTGCAACATACAAATGCTTGTAACTTTTAACTGGAGCGTTATAAAACCTTGAAATTTTGTAACAATAAAGTACTCGAGCCTCTTGTCAATTTAAGCTATCGCTCACAGTTATGCTACCCTTGAGTCCCAAATCAAACACTGATAAAACTTCAAATGGCCCTAACTTCTATACGGTACGTCCTAAACCTATCAAAGATTCCAACATACAACTGCTTGTAACTTTTTACTGGAGCGTCATAAAACATTGAAATTTTGTAACAATAAAGTACTCGAGCCTCTTGTCAATTTAAGCTATCGCTCAAAGCTATGCGACCCTTGAATCCCAAATCAAACACTGATAAAACTTCAAATGGCCCTAACTTCTATACGGCACGTCTTACACCTATCAAAGTTTGCAACATACAAATGCTCGTACCTTTTTACTGGAGCGTCATAAAACCTTGAAATTTTGTAACAATAAACTGCTCGAGCCTCTTTTCAATTTAAGCTATCGCTCAAAGCTATGGTACCCTTGAGTCCCAAATCAAGCACTGATAAAACTTCAAATGGCCCTAACTTCTATACGGTATGTCCGACACCTATCAAAGGTTGCAACATACAAATGCTTGTAACTTGTTAATGGAGCGTCATAAAACCTTGAAATTTTGTAACAATAAGGTACTCTAGCCTCTTGTCCATTTAATCTATCGCTCAAAGCTCTGCTACCCTTGAGTCCCAAATCAAACACTGACAAAACTTCAAATGGTTTTAACTTCTATACGGTATGTCCTACACCTATCAAAGTTTGCAACATACAAATGTTTGTAACTTTTGAATGGTCCGTTATAAAACCTTGAAATTTTGTAACAATGAAGTACTCGACCCTCTTGTCAATTTAAGCTATCGCTCAAAGCTAAGCAACCCTTGACTCCCAAATCAAACACTGATAAAACTTCAAATGGCCCTAAATTCCATACGGTACTTCCTACACCTATCAAAGTTTCCAACATACAACTGCTTGTAACTTTTTACTGGAGCGTCATAAAACCTTGAAATTTTGTAACAATAAAGTACTCGAGCCTCTTGTCAATTTAAGCTATCGCTCACAGTTATGCTACCCTTGAGTCCCAAATCAAACACTGATAAAACTTCAAATGGCCCTAACTTCCATACGGTACGTCCTACACCTATCAAAGTTTGCAACATACAAATGCTTGTAACTTTTTACTGGAGCGTCTTAAAATCTTGAAATTTTGTAACAATAAAGTACTCGAGCCTCTTGTCAATTTAAGCTATCGCTCAAAGCTATGCTACCCTTGAGTCCCAAATCAGACACTGATAGCACTTCAAATGGCCCTAACTTCTATGCGGTACTTCCTACACCTATCAAAGTTTGCAACATACAAATGCTTGTAGCTTTTACTGGAGCGTCATAAAACCTTGAAATTTTGTAACAATAAGGTACTCGAGCCTCTTGTCCATTTAATCTATCGCTCAAAGCTATGCTACCCTTGAGTCCCAAATCAAACACTGACAAAACTTCAAATGGTTTTAACTTCTATACGGTATGTCCTACACCTATCAAAGTTTGCAACATACAAATGCTTGTAACTTTTGAATGGAGCGTTATAAAACCTTGAAATTTTGTAACAATGTAGTACTCGACCCTCTTGTCAATTTAAGCTATCGCTCAAAGCTAAGCTACCCTTGACTCCCAAATGAAACACTGATAAAACTTCAAATGGCCCTAAATTCCATACGGTACTTCCTACACCTATCAAAGTTTCCAACATACAACTGCCTGTAACTTTTTACTGGAGCGTCATAAAACCTTGAAATTTTGTAACAATAAAGTACTCGAGCCTCTTGTCAATTTAAGCTATCGCTCACAGTTCTGCTACCCTTGAGTCCCAAATCAAACACTGATAAAACTTCAAATGGCCCTAACTTCCATACGGTACGTCCTACACCTATCAAAGTTTGCAACATACAAATGCTTGTAACTTTTTACTGGAGCGTCTTAAAATCTTGAAATTTTGTAACAATAAAGTACTCGAGCCTCTTGTCAATTTAAGCTATCGCTCAAAGCTATGCTACCCTTGAGTCCCAAATCAGACACTGATAGCACTTCAAATGGCCCTAACTTCTATGCGGTACTTCCTACACCTATCAAAGTTTGCAACATACAAATGCTTGTAGCTTTTACTGGAGCGTCATAAAACCTTGAAATTTTGTAACAATAAAGTACTCGAGCCTCTTGTCAATTTTAGCTATCGCTCAAAGCTATGCGACCCTTGAGTTCCAAATCAAACACTGATAAAATTTCAAATGGCCCTAACTTCTATACGATTCGTCCTACACCTATCAAAGTTTGCAAGATACAAATGCTTGTAACTTTTTACTGGAGCGTCATAAAACCTTGAAATTTTGTACCAATAAAGTACTCGAGCCTCTTATCAATTTAAGCTATCGCTCACAGTTATGCTACCCTTGAGTCCCAAATCAAACACTGATAAAACTTCAAATGGTTTTAACTTCTATACGGTATGTCCTACACCTATCAAAGGTTGCAACATACAAATGCTTGTAACTTGTTAATGGAGCGTCATAAAACCTTGAAATTTTGTAACAATAAGGTACTCTAGCCTCTTGTCCATTTAATCTATCGCTCAAAGCTATGCTACCCTTGAGTCCCAAATCAAACACTGACAAAACTTTAAATGGTTTTAACTTCTATACGGTATGTCCTACACCTATCAAAGTTTGCAACATACAAATGCTTGTAACTTTTGAATGGAGCGTTATAAAACCTTGAAATTTTGTAACAATGAAGTACTCGACCTTCTTGTCAATTTAAGCTATCGCTCAAAGCTAAGCTACCCTTGACTCCCAAATCAAACACTGATAAAACTTCAAATGGCCCTAAATTCCATACGGTACTTCCTACACCTATCAAAGTTTCCAACATACAACTGCTTGTAACTTTTTACTGGAGCGTCATAAAACCTTGAAATTTTGTAACAATAAAGTACTCGAGCCTCTTGTCAATTTAAGCTATCGCTCACAGTTATGCTACCCTTAAGTCCCAAATCAAACACTGATAAAACTTCAAATGGCCCTAACTTCCATACGGTACGTCCTACACCTATCAAAGTTTGCAACAGACAAATGCTTGTAACTTTCTACTGGAGCGTCTTAAAATCTTGAAATTTTGTAACAATAAAGTACTCGAGACTCTTGTCAACTTAAGCTTTCGCTCAACGCTATGCTACCCTTGATTCCCAAATCAAACACTGATAAAACTTCAAATGGAACTAACTTCTATACGGTACGTCCTAAACCTATCAAAGATTGCAACATACAAATGCTTGTAACTTTTAACTGGAGCGTTATAAAACCTTGAAATTTTGTAACAATAAAGTACTCGAGCCTCTTGTCAATTTAAGCTATCGCTCACAGTTATGCTACCCTTGAGTCCCAAATCAAACACTGATAAAACTTCAAATGGCCCTAACTTCTATACGGTACGTCCTAAACCTATCAAAGATTCCAACATACAACTGCTTGTAACTTTTTACTGGAGCGTCATAAAACATTGAAATTTTGTAACAATAAAGTACTCGAGCCTCTTTTCAATTTAAGCTATCGCTCAAAGCTATGGTACCCTTGAGTCCCAAATCAAGCACTGATAAAACTTCAAATGGCCCTAACTTCTATACGGCACGTCTTACACCTATCAAAGTTTGCAACATACAAATGCTCGTACCTTTTTACTGGAGCGTCATAAAACCTTGAAATTTTGTAACAATAAACTGCTCGAGCCTCTTTTCAATTTAAGCTATCGCTCAAAGCTATGGTACCCTTGAGTCCCAAATCAAGCACTGATAAAACTTCAAATGGCCCTAACTTCTATACGGTATGTCCGACACCTATCAAAGGTTGCAACATACAAATGCTTGTAACTTGTTAATGGAGCGTCATAAAACCTTGAAATTTTGTAACAATAAGGTACTCTAGCCTCTTGTCCATTTAATCTATCGCTCAAAGCTCTGCTACCCTTGAGTCCCAAATCAAACACTGACAAAACTTCAAATGGTTTTAACTTCTATACGGTACGTCCTACACCTATCAAAGTTTGCAACATACAAATGCTTGTAACTTTTTACTGGAGCGTCTTAAAATCTTGAAATTTTGTAACAATAAAGTACTCGAGCCTCTTGTCAATTTAAGCTATCGCTCAAAGCTATGCTACCCTTGAGTCCCAAATCAGACACTGATAGCACTTCAAATGGCCCTAACTTCTATACGGTACGTCCTACACCTATCAAAGTTTGCAACATACAAATGCTTGTAGCTTTTACTGGAGCGTCATAAAACCTTGAAATTTTGTAACAATAAAGTACTCGAGCCTCTTGTCAATTTTAGCTATCGCTCAAAGCTATGCGACCCTTGAGTCCCAAATCAAACACTGATAAAATTTCAAATGGCCCTAACTTCTATACGATTCGTCCTACACCTATCAAAGTTTGCAAGATACAAATGCTTGTAACTTTTTACTGGAGCGTCATAAAACCTTGAAATTTTGTACCAATAAAGTACTCGAGCCTCTTATCAATTTAAGCTATCGCTCACAGTTATGCTACCCTTGAGTCCCAAATCAAACACTGATAAAACTTCAAATGGCCCTAACTTCTATACGGTAGGTCCTAAACCTATCAAAGATTCCAACATACAACTGCTTGTAACTTTTTACTGGAGCGTCATAAAACATTGAAATTTTGTAACAATAAAGTACTCGAGCCTCTTGTCAATTTAAGCTATCGCTCAAAGCTATGCGACCCTTGAGTCCCAAATCAAACACTGATAAAACTTGAAATGGCCCTAACTTCTATACGGCACGTCTTACACCTATCAAAGTTTGCAACATACAAATGCTTGTACCTTTTTACTGGAGCGTCATAAAACCTTGAAATTTTGTAACAATAAACTGCTCGAGCCTCTTGTCAATTTAAGCTATCGCTCAAAGCTATGGTACCCTTGAGTCCCAAATCAAGCACTGATAAAACTTCAAATGGCCCTAACTTCTATACGGTATGTCCGACACCTATCAAAGGTTGCAACATACAAATGCTTGTAACTTGTTAATGGAGCGTCATAAAACCTTGAAATTTTGTAACAATAAGGTACTCGAGCCTCTTGTCAATTTAAGTTATCGCTCACAGTTATGCTACCCTTGAGTCCCAAATCAAGCACTGATAAAACTTCAAATGGCCCTAACTTCTATACGGTATGTCCGACACCTATCAAAGGTTGCAACATACAAATGCTTGTAACTTTTTACTGGAGCGTCATAAAACCTTGAAATTTTGTAACAATAAAGTACTCGAGCCTCTTGTCAATTTAAGCTATCGCTCACAGTTATGCTACCCTTGAGTCCCAAATCAAACACTGATAAAACTTCAAATGGCCCTAACTTCCATACGGTACGTCCTACACCTATCAAAGTTTGCAACATACAAATGCTTGTAACTTTTTACTGGAGCGTCTTAAAATCTTGAAATTTTGTAACAATAAAGTACTCGAGCCTCTTGTCAATTTAAGCTATCGCTCAAAGCTATGCTACCCTTGAGTCCCAAATCAGACACTGATAGCACTTCAAATGGCCCTAACTTCTATGCGGTACTTCCTACACCTAACAAAGTTTGCATAATACAAATGCTTGTAGCTTTTACTGGAGCGTCATAAAACCTTGAAATTTTGTAACAATAAGGTACTCGAGCCTCTTGTCCATTTAATCTATCGCTCAAAGCTATGCTACCCTTGAGTCCCAAATCAAACACTGACAAAACTTCAAATGGTTTTAACTTCTATACGGTATGTCCTACACCTATCAAAGTTTGCAACATACAAATGCTTGTAACTTTTGAATGGAGCGTTATAAAACCTTGAAATTTTGTAACAATGAAGTACTCGACCCTCTTGCCAATTTAAGCTATCGCTCAAAGCTAAGCTACCCTTGACTCCCAAATCAAACACTGATAAAACTTCAAATGGCCCTAAATTCCATACGGTACTTCCTACACCTATCAAAGTTTCCAACATACAACTGCCTGTAACTTTTTACTGGAGCGTCATAAAACCTTGAAATTTTGTAACACTAAAGTACTCGAGCCTCTTGTCAATTTAAGCTATCGCTCACAGTTCTGCTACCCTTGAGTCCCAAATCAAACACTGATAAAACTTCAAATGGCCCTAACTTCCATACGGTACGTCCTACACCTATCAAAGTTTGCAACATACAAATGCTTGTAACTTTTTACTGGAGCGTCTTAAAATCTTGAAATTTTGTAACAATAAAGTACTCGAGCCTCTTGTCAATTTAAGCTATCGCTCAAAGCTATGCTACCCTTGAGTCCCAAATCAGACACTGATAGCACTTCAAATGGCCCTAACTTCTATGCGGTACTTCCTACACCTATCAAAGTTTGCAACATACAAATGCTTGTAGCTTTTACTGGAGCGTCATAAAACCTTGAAATTTTGTAACAATAAAGTACTCGAGCCTCTTGTCAATTTTAGCTATCGCTCAAAGCTATGCGACCCTTGAGTCCCAAATCAAACACTGATAAAACTTCAAATGGCCCTAACTTCTATACGATTCGTCCTACACCTATCAAAGTTTGCAAGATACAAATGCTTGTAACTTTTAACTGGAGCGTCATAAAACTTTGAAATTTTGTACCAATAAAGTACTCGAGCCTCTTGTCAATTTAAGATATCGCTCACAGTTATGCTACCCTTGAGTCCCAAATCAAACACTGATAAAACTTCAAATGGCCCTAACTTCTATACCGTACGTCCTAAACCTATCAAAGTTTGCAACATACAACTGCTTGTAACTTTTTACTGGAGCGTCATAAAACATTGAAATTTTGTAACAATAAATTACTCGAGCCTCTTGTCAATTTAAGCTATCGCTCACAGTTATGCTACCCTTGAGTCCCAAATCAAACACTGATAAAACTTCAAATGGCCCTAACTTCTATACGGTACGTCCTACACCTATCAAAGTTTGCAACATACAAATGCTTGTACCTTTTTACTGGAGCGTCATAAAACCTTGAAATTTTGTAACAATAAACTGCTCGAGCCTCTTGTCAATTTAAGCTATCGCTCAAAGCTATGGTACCCTTGAGTCCCAAATCAAGCACTGATAAAACTTCAAATGGCCCTAACTTCTATACGGTATGTCCGACACCTATCAAAGGTTGCAACATACAAATGCTTGTAACTTGTTAATGGAGCGTCATAAAACCTTGAAATTTTGTAACAATAAGGTACTCTAGCCTCTTGTCCATTTAATCTATCGCTCAAAGCTATGCTACCCTTGAGTCCCAAATCAAACACTGACAAAACTTCAAATGGTTTTAACTTCTATACGGTATGTCCTACACCTATCAAAGTTTGCAACATACAAATGTTTGTAACTTTTGAATGGTCCGTTATAAAACCTTGAAATTTTGTAACAATGAAGTACTCGAGCCTCTTGTCAATTTAAGCTATCGCTCAAAGCTAAGCTACCCTTGACTCCCAAATCAAACACTGATGAAACTTCAAATGGCCCTAAATTCCATACGGTACTTCCTACACCTATCAAAGTTTCCAACATACAACTGCTTGTAACTTTTTACTGGAGCGTCATAAAACCTTGAAATTTTGTAACAATAAAGTACTCGAGCCTATTGTCAATTTAAGCTATCGCTCACAGTTATGCTACCCTTGAGTCCCAAATCAAACACTGATAAAACTTCAAATGGCCCTAACTTCTATACGGTACGTCCTAAACCTATCAAAGTTTGCAACATACAACTGCTTGTAACTTTTTATTGGAGCGTCATAAAACATTGAAATTTTGTAACAATAAAGTACTCGAGCCTCTTGTCAATTTAAGCTATCGCTCAAAGCTATGCGACCCTTGAGTCCCAAATCAAACACTGATAAAACTTCAAAGGGCCCTAACTTCTATACGGTACGTGTTACACCTATCAAAGTTTGCAACATACAAATGCTTGTACCTTTTTACTGGAGCGTCATAAAACCTTGAAATTTTGTAACAATAAACTGCTCGAGCCTCTTGTCAATTTAAGCTATCGCTCAAAGCTATGGTACCCTTGAGTCCCAAATCAAGCACTGATAAAACTTCAAATGGCCCTAACTTCTATACGGTATGTCCGACACCTATCAAAGGTTGCAACATACAAATGGTTGTAACTTTTTACTGGAGCGTCATAAAACCTTGAAATTTTGTAAGAATAAAGTACTCGAGCCTCTTGTCAATTTAAGCTATCACTCAAAGCTATGCTACCCTTGAGTCCCAAATCAAACACTGATAAAACTTCAAATGGTTTTAACTTCTATACGGTATGTCCTACACCTATCAAAGGTTGCAACATACAAATGCTTGTAACTTGTTAATGGAGCGTCATAAAACCTTGAAATTTTGTAACAATAAGGTAGTCTAGCCTCTTGTCCATTTAATCTATCGCTCAAAGCTATGCTACCCTTGAGTCCCAAATCAAACACTGACAAAACTTCAAATGGTTTTAACTTCTAAACGGTATGTCCTACACCTATCAAAGTTTGCAACATACAAATGCTTGTAACTTTTGAATGGAGCGTTATAAAACCTTGAAATTTTGTAACAATGAAGTACTCGACCTTCTTGTCAATTTAAGCTATCGCTCAAAGCTAAGCTACCCTTGACTCCCAAATCAAACACTGATAAAACTTCAAATGGCCCTAAATTCCATACGGTACTTCCTACACCTATCAAAGTTTCCAACATACAACTGCTTGTAACTTTTTACTGGAGCGTCATAAAACCTTGAAATTTTGTAACAATAAAGTACTCGAGCCTCTTGTCAATTTAAGCTATCGCTCACAGTTATGCTACCCTTGAGTCCCAAATCAAACACTGATAAAACTTCAAATGGCCCTAACTTCCATACGGTACGTCCTACACCTATCAAAGTTTGCAACAGACAAATGCTTGTAACTTTTTACTGGAGCGTCTTAAAATCTTGAAATTTTGTAACAATAAAGTACTCGAGACTCTTGTCAACTTAAGCTTTCGCTCAACGCTATGCTACCCTTGATTCACAAATCAAACACTGATAAAACTTCAAATGGCCCTAACTTCTATACGGTACGTCCTAAACCTATCAAAGATTGCAACATACAAATGCTTGTAACTTTTAACTGGAGCGTTATAAAACCTTGAAATTTTGTAACAATAAAGTACTCGAGCCTCTTGTCAATTTAAGCTATCGCTCACAGTTATGCTACCCTTGAGTCCCAAATCAAACACTGATAAAACTTCAAATGGCCCTAACTTCTATACGGTACGTCCTAAACCTATCAAAGATTCCAACATACAACTGCTTGTAACTTTTTACTGGAGCGTCATAAAACATTGAAATTTTGTAACAATAAAGTACTCGAGCCTCTTGTCAATTTAAGCTATCGCTCAAAGCTATGCGACCCTTGAATCCCAAATCAAACACTGATAAAACTTCAAATGGCCCTAACTTCTATACGGCACGTCTTACACCTATCAAAGTTTGCAACATACAAATGCTCGTACCTTTTTACTGGAGCGTCATAAAACCTTGAAATTTTGTAACAATAAACTGCTCGAGCCTCTTTTCAATTTAAGCTATCGCTCAAAGCTATGGTACCCTTGAGTCCCAAATCAAGCACTGATAAAACTTCAAATGGCCCTAACTTCTATACGGTATGTCCGACACTTATCAAAGGTTGCAACATACAAATGCTTGTAACTTGTTAATGGAGCGTCATAAAACCTTGAAATTTTGTAACAATAAGGTACTCTAGCCTCTTGTCCATTTAATCTATCGCTCAAAGCTCTGCTACCCTTGAGTCCCAAATCAAACACTGACAAAACTTCAAATGGTTTTAACTTCTATACGGTATGTCCTACACCTATCAAAGTTTGCAACATACAAATGCTTGTAACTTTTGAATGGAGCGTTATAAAACCTTGAAATTTTGTAACAATGTAGTACTCGACCCTCTTGTCAATTTAAGCTATCGCTCAAAGCTAAGCTACCCTTGACTCCCAAATCAAACACTGATAAAACTTCAAATGGCCCTAACTTCTATGCGGTACTTCCTACACCTATCAAAGTTTCCAACATACAACTGCCTGTAACTTTTTACTGGAGCGTCATAAAACCTTGAAATTTTGTAACAATAAAGTACTCGAGCCTCTTGTCAATTTAAGCTATCGCTCACAGTTCTGCTACCCTTGAGTCCCAAATCAAACACTGATAAAACTTCAAATGGCCCTAACTTCCATACGGTACATCCTACACCTATCAAAGTTTGCAACATACAAATGCTTGTAACTTTTTACTGGAGCGTCTTAAAATCTTGAAATTTTGTAACAATAAAGTACTCGAGCCTATTGTCAATTTAAGCTATCGCTCAAAGCTATGCTACCCTTGAGTCCCAAATCAGACACTGATAGCACTTCAAATGGCCCTAACTTCTATGCGGTACTTCCTACACCTATCAAAGTTTGCAACATACAAATGCTTGTAGCTTTTACTGGAGCGTCATAAAACCTTGAAATTTTGTAACAATAAAGTACTCGAGCCTCTTGTCAATTTTAGCTATCGCTCAAAGCTATGCGACCCTTGAGTCCCAAATCAAACACTGATAAAATTTCAAATGGCCCTAACTTCTATACGATTCGTCCTACACCTATCAAAGTTTGCAAGATACAAATGCTTGTAACTTTTTACTGGAGCGTCATAAAACCTTGAAATTTTGTACCAATAAAGTACTCGAGCCTCTTATCAATTTAAGCTATCGCTCACAGTTATGCTACCCTTGAGTCCCAAATCAAATACTGATAAAACTTCAAATGGCCCTAACTTCTATACGGTACGTCCTAAACCTATCAAAGTTTGCAACATACAACTGCTTGTAACTTTTTACTGGAGCGTCATAAAACATTGAAATTTTGTAACAATAAAGTACTCGAGCCTCTTGTCAATTTAAGCTATCGCTCACAGTTATGCTACCCTTGAGTCCCAAATCAAACACTGATAAAACTTCAAATGGCCTTAACTTCTATACGGTACGTCCTAAACCTATCAAAGATTCCAACATACAACTGCTTGTAACTTTTTACTGGAGCGTCATAAAACATTGAAATTTTGTAACAATAAAGTACTCGAGCCTCTTGTCAATTTAAGCTATCGCTCAAAGCTATGCGACCCTTGAGTCCCAAATCAAACACTGATAAAACTTCAAATGGCCCTAACTTCTATACGGCACGTCTTACACCTATCAAAGTTTGCAACATACAAATGCTTGTACCTTTTTACTGGAGCGCCATAAAACCTTGAAATTTTGTAACAATAAACTGCTCGAGCCTCTTGTCAATTTAAGCTATCGCTCAAAGCTATGGTACCCTTGAGTCCCAAATCAAGCACTGATAAAACTTCAAATGGCCCTAACTTCTATACGGTATGTCCGACACCTATCAAAGGTTGCAACATACAAATGCTTGTAACTTGTTAATGGAGCGTCATAAAACCTTGAAATTTTGTAACAATAAGGTACTCGAGCCTCTTGTCAATTTAAGTTATCGCTCACAGTTATGCTACCCTTGAGTCCCAAATCAAGCACTGATAAAATTTCAAATGGCCCTAACTTCTATACGGTATGTCCGACACCTATCAAAGGTTGCAACATACAAATGCTTGTAACTTTTTACTGGAGCGTCATAAAACCTTGAAATTTTGTAACAATAAAGTACTCGAGCCTCTTGTCAATTTAAGCTATCGCTCACAGTTATGCTACCCTTGAGTCCCAAATCAAACACTGATAAAACTTCAAATGGCCCTAACTTCCATACGGTACGTCCTACTCCTATCAAAGTTTGCAACATACAAATGCTTGTAACTTTTTACTGGAGCGTCTTAAAATCTTGAAATTTTGTAACAATAAAGTACTCGAGCCTCTTGTCAATTTAAGCTATCGCTCAAAGCTATGCTACCCTTGAGTCCCAAATCAGACACTGATAGCACTTCAAATGGCCCTAACTTCTATGCGGTACTTCCTACACCTATCAAAGTTTGCAACATACAAATGCTTGTAGCTTTTACTGGAGCGTCATAAAACCTTGAAATTTTGTAACAATAAGGTACTCGAGCCTCTTGTCCATTTAATCTATCGCTCAAAGCTATGCTACCCTTGAGTCCCAAATCAAACACTGACAAAACTTCAAATGGTTTTAACTTCTATACGGTATGTCCTACACCTATCAAAGTTTGCAACATACAAATGCTTGTAACTTTTGAATGGAGCGTTATAAAACCTTGAAATTTTGTAACAATGAAGTACTCGACTCTCTTGTCAATTTAAGCTATCGCTCAAAGCTAAGCTACCCTTGACTCCCAAATCAAACACTGATAAAACTTCAAATGGCCCTAAATTCCATACGGTACTTCCTACACCTATCAAAGTTTCCAACATACAACTGCCTGTAACTTTTTACTGGAGCGTCATAAAACCTTGAAATTTTGTAACACTAAAGTACTCGAGCCTCTTGTCAATTTAAGCTATCGCTCACAGTTCTGCTACCCTTGAGTCCCAAATCAAACACTGATAAAACTTCAAATGGCCCTAACTTCCATACGGTACGTCCTACACCTATCAAAGTTTGCAACATACAAATGCTTGTAACTTTTTACTGGAGCGTCTTAAAATCTTGAAATTTTGTAACAATAAAGTACTCGAGCCTCTTGTCAATTTAAGCTATCGCTCAAAGCTATGCTACCCTTGAGTCCCAAATCAGACACTGATAGCACTTCAAATGGCCCTAACTTCTATGCGGTACTTCCTACACCTATCAAAGTTTGCAACATACAAATGCTTGTAACTTTTTACTGGAGCGTCTTAAAATCTTGAAATTTTGTACCAATAAAGTACTCGAGCCTCTTGTCAATTTAAGCTATCGCTCACAGTTATGCTACCCTTGAGTCCCAAATCAAACACTGATAAAACTTCAAATGGCCCTAACTTCTATACCGTACGTCCTAAACCTATCAAAGTTTGCAACATACAACTGCTTGTAACTTTTTACTGGAGCGTCATAAAACATTGAAATTTTGTAACAATAAATTACTCGAGCCTCTTGTCAATTTAAGCTATCGCTCACAGTTATGCTACCCTTGAGTCCCAAATCAAACACTGATAAAACTTCAAATGGCCCTAACTTCTATACGGTACGTCCTACACCTATCAAAGTTTGCAACATACAAATGCTTGTACCTTTTTACTGGAGCGTCATAAAACCTTGAAATTTTGTAACAATAAACTGCTCGAGCCTCTTGTCAATTTAAGCTATCGCTCAAAGCTATGGTACCCTTGAGTCCCAAATCAAGCACTGATAAAACTTCAAATGGCCCTAACTTCTATACGGTATGTCCGACACCTATCAAAGGTTGCAACATACAAATGCTTGTAACTTGTTAATGGAGCGTCATAAAACCTTGAAATTTTGTAACAATAAGGTACTCTAGCCTCTTGTCCATTTAATCTATTGCTCAAAGCTATGCTACCCTTGAGTCCCAAATCAAACACTGACAAAACTTCAAATGGTTTTAACTTATATACGGTATGTCCTACACCTATCAAAGTTTGCAACATACAAATGTTTGTAACTTTTGAATGGTCCGTTATAAAACCTTGAAATTTTGTAACAATGAAGTACTCGACCCTCTTGTCAATTTAAGCTATCGCTCAAAGCTAAGCTACCCTTGACTCCCAAATCAAACACTGATAAAACTTCAAATGGCCCTAAATTCCATACGGTACTTCCTACACCTATCAAAGTTTCCAACATACAACTGCTTGTAACTTTTTACTGGAGCGTCATAAAACCTTGAAATTTTGTAACAATAAAGTACTCGAGCCTATTGTCAATTTAAGCTATCGCTCACAGTTATGCTACCCTTGAGTCCCAAATCAAACACTGATAAAACTTCAAATGGCCCTAACTTCCATACGGTACGTCCTACACCTATCAAAGTTTGCAACATACAAATGCTTGTAACTTTTTACTGGAGCGTCTTAAAATCTTGAAATTTTGTAACAATAAAGTACTCGAGCCTCTTGTCAATTTAAGCTATCGCTCAAAGCTATGCTACCCTTGAGTCCCAAATCAGACACTGATAGCACTTCAAATGGCCCTAACTTCTATGCGGTACTTCCTACACCTATCAAAGTTTGCAACATACAACTGCTTGTAACTTTTTACTGGAGCGTCATAAAACCTTGAAATTTTGTACCAATAAAGTACTCGAGCCTATTGTCAATTTAAGCTATCGCTCACAGTTATGCTAACCTTGAGTCCCAAATCAAACACTGATAAAACTTCAAATGGCCCTAACTTCCATACGGTACGTCCTACACCTATCAAAGTTTGCAACATACAAATGCTTGTAACTTTTGAATGGTCCGTTATAAAACCTTGAAATTTTGTAACAATGAAGTACTCGACCCTCTTGTCAATTTAAGCTATCGCTCAAAGCTAAGCTACCCTTGACTCCCAAATCAAACACTGATAAAACTTCAAATGGCCCTAAATTCCATACGGTACTTCCTACACCTATCAAAGTTTCCAACATACAACTGCTTGTAACTTTTTACTGGAGCGTCATAAAACCTTGAAATTTTGTAACAATAAAGTACTCGAGCCTATTGTCAATTTAAGCTATCGCTCACAGTTATGCTACCCTTGAGTCCCAAATCAAACACTGATAAAACTTCAAATGGCCCTAAATTCCATACGGTACTTCCTACACCTATCAAAGTTTCCAACATACAACTGCTTGTAACTTTTTACTGGAGCGTCATAAAACCTTGAAATTTTTAACAATAAAGTACTCGAGCCTCTTGTCAATTTAAGCTATCGCTCACAGTTATGCTACCCTTGAGTCCCAAATCAAACACTGATAAAACTTCAAATGGCCCTAACTTCCATACGGTACGTCCTACACCTATCAAAGTTTGCAACATACAAATGCTTGTAGCTTTTACTGGAGCGCCATAAAACCTTGAAATTTTGTAACAATAAGGTACTCGAGCCTCTTGTCCATTTAATCTATCGCTCAAAGCTATGCTACCCGTGAGTCCCAAATCAAACACTGACAAAACTTCAAATGGTTTTAACTTCTATACGGTATGTCCTACACCATTCAAAGTTTGCAACATACAAATGCTTGCAACTTTTGAATGGAGCGTTATAAAACCTTGAAATTGTGTAACAATGAAGTACTCGACCCTCTTGTCAATTTAAGCTATCGCTCAAAGCTAAGCTACCCTTGACTCCCAAATCAAACACTGATAAAACTTCAAATGGCCCTAAATTCCATACGGTACTTCCTACACCTATCAAAGTTTCCAACATACAACTGCCTGTAACTTTTTACTGGAGCGTCATAAAACCTTGAAATTTTGTAACAATAAAGTACTCGAGCCTCTTGTCAATTTAAGCTATCGCTCACAGTTATGCTACCCTTGAGTCCCAAATCAAACACTGATAAAACTTCAAATGGCCCTAACTTCCATACGGTACGTCCTACACCTATCAAAGTTTGCAACATACAAATGCTTATAACTTTTTACTGGAGCGTCGAAAAATCTTGAAATTTTGTAACAATAAAGTACTCGAGCCTCTTGTCAATTTAAGCTATCGCTCAAAGCTATGCTACCCTTGAGTCCCAAATCAGACACTGATAGCACTTCAAATGACCCTAACTTCTATGCGGTACTTCCTACACCTATCAAAGTTTGCAACATACAAATGCTTGTAGCTTTTACTGGAGCGTCATAAAACCTTGAAATTTTGTAACAATAAAGTACTCGAGCCTCTTGTCAATTTTAGCTATCGCTCAAAGCTATGCGACCCTTGAGTCCCAAATCAAACACTGATAAAACTTCAAATGGCCCTAACTTCTATACGATTCGTCCTACACCTATCAAAGTTTGCAAGATACAAATGCTTGTAACTTTTAACTGTAGCGTCATAAAACCTTGAAATTTTTTACCAATAAAGTACTCGAGCCTCTTGTCAATTTAAGCTATCGCTCACTGTTATGCTACCCTTGAGTCCCAAATCAAACACTGATAAAACTTCAAATGGCCCTAACTTCTATACGGTACGTCCTAAACCTATCAAAGTTTGCAACATACAACTGCTTGTAACTTTTTACTGGAGCGTCATAAAACATTGAAATTTTGTAACAATAAAGTACTCGAGCCTCTTGTCAATTTAAGCTATCGCTCAAAGCTATGCGACCCTTGAGTCCCAAATCAAACACTGATAAAACTTCAAATGGCCCTAACTTCTATACGGTACGTCTTACACCTATCAAAGTTTGCAACATACAAATGCTTGTACCTTTTTACTGGAGCGTCATAAAACCTTGAAATTTTGTAACAATAAACTGCTCGAGCCTCTTGTCAATTTAAGCTATCGCTCAAAGCTATGGTACCCTTGAGTCCCAAATCAAGCACTGATAAAACTTCAAATGGCCCTAACTTCTATACGGTATGTCCGACACCTATCAAAGGTTGCAACATACAAATGGTTGTAACTTTTTACTGGAGCGTCATAAAACCTTGAAATTTTGTAAGAATAAAGTACTCGAGCCTCTTGTCAATTTAAGCTATCACTCAAAGCTATGCTACCCTTGAGTCCCAAATCAAACACTGATAAAACTTCAAATGGTTTAAACTTCTATACGGTATGTCCTACACCTATCAAAGGTTGCAACATACAAAAGCTTGTAACTTGTTAATGGAGCGTCATAAAACCTTGAAATTTTGTAACAATAAGGTACTCTAGCCTCTTGTCCATTTAATCTATCGCTCAAAGCTTTGCTACCCTTGAGTCCCAAATCAAACACTGACAAAACTTCAAATGGTTTTAACTTCTATACGGTATGTCCTACACCTATCAAAGTTTGCAACATACAAATGCTTGTAACTTTTGAATGGAGCGTTATAAAACCTTGAAATTTTGTAACAATGAAGTACTCGACCCTCTTGTCAATTTAAGCTATCGCTGAAAGCTAAGCTACCCTTGACTCCCAAATCAAACACTGATAAAACTTCAAATGGCCCTAAATTCCATACGGTACTTCCTACACCTATCAAAGTTTCCAACATACAACTGCTTGTAACTTTTTACTGGAGCGTCATAAAACCTTGAAATTTTGTAACAATAAAGTACTCAAGCCTCTTGTCAATTTAAGCTATCGCTCAAAGCTATGCTACCCTTGAGTCCCAAATCAGACACTGATAGCACTTCAAATGGCCCTAACTTCTATGCGGTACTTCCTACACCTATCAAAGTTTGCAAGATACAAATGCTTGTAACTTTTGAATGGAGCGTTATAAAACCTTGAAATTTTGTAACAATGAAGTACTCGACCCTCTTGTCAATTTAAGCTATCGCTCAAAGCTAAGCTACCCTTGACTCCCAAATCAAACACTGATAAAACTTCAAATGGCCCTAAATTCCATACGGTACTTCCTACACCTATCAAAGTTTCCAACATACAACTGCTTGTAACTTTTTACTGGAGCGTCATAAAACCTTGAAATCTTGTAACAATAAAGTACTCGAGCCTCTTGTCAATTCAGGCTATCGCGCACAGTTACTTGTGCTACCCTTGAGTCCCAAATCAAACACTGATAAAACTTCAAATGGCCCTAACTTCTATACGGTACGTCCTACACCTATCAAAGTTTGCAACATACAAATGCTTGTAACTTTTTACTGGAGCGTCTTAAAATCTTGAAATTTTGTAACAATAAAGTACTCGAGACTCTTGTCAAATTAAGCTTTCGCTCAACGCTATGCTACCTTTGATTCCCAAATCAAACACTGATAAAACTTCAAATGGCCCTAACTTCTATACGGTACGTCCTAAACCTATCAAAGATTGCAACATACAAATGCTTGTAACTTTTACCTGGAGCGTCATAAAACCTTGAAATTTTGTAACAATAAAGTACTCGAGCCTCTTGTCAATTTAAGCTATCGCTCAAAGCTATGCGACCCTTGAGTCCCAAATCAAACACTGATAAAACTTCAAATGGCCCTAACTTCTATACGGTACGTCTTACACCTATCAAAGTTTGCAACATACAAATGCTTGTAACTTTTTACTGGAGCGTCATAAAACCTTGAAATTTTGTAACAATAAACTGCTCGAGCCTCTTGTCAATTTAAGCTATCGCTCAAAGCTATGGTACCCTTGAGTCCCGAAGCAAGCACTGATAAAACTTCAAATGGCCCTAACTTCTATACGGTATGTCCGACACCTATCAAAGGTTGCAACATACAAATGGTTGTAACTTTTTACTGGAGCGTCATAAAACCTTGAAATTTTGTAAGAATAAAGTACTCGAGCCTCTTGTCAATTTAAGCTATCACTCAAAGCTATGCTACCCTTGAGTCCCAAATCAAACACTGATAAAACTTCAAATGGTTTTAACTTCTATTCGGTATGTCCTACACCTATCAAAGGTTGCAACATACAAATGCTTGTAACTTGTTAATGGAGCGTCATAAAACCTTGAAATTTTGTAACAATAAGGTACTCTAGCCTCTTGTCCATTTAATCTATCGCTCAAAGCTATGCTACCCTTGAGTCCCAAATCAAACACTGACAAAACTTCAAATGGTTTTAACTTCTATACGGTATGTCCTACACCTATCAAAGTTTGCAACATACAAATGCTTGTAACTTTTGAATGGAGCGTTATAAACCCTTGAAATTTTGCAACAATTAAGTACTCGACCCTCTTGTCAATTTAAGCTATCGCTCAAAGCTAAGCTACCCTTGACTCCCAAATCAAACACTGATAAAACTTCAAATGGCCCTAAATTCTATACGGTACTTCCTACACCTATCAAAGTTTCCAACATACAACTGCTTGTAACTTTTTACAGGAGCGTCATAAAACCTTGAAATTTTGTAACAATAAAGTACTCGAGCCTCTTGTCAATTTAAGCTATCGCTCACAGTTATGCTACCCTTGAGCCCCAAATCAAACACTGATAAAACTTCAAATGGCCCTAACTTCCATACGGTACGTCCTACACCTATCAAAGTTTGCAACATACAAATGCTTGTAACTTTTTACTGGAGCGTCTTAAAATCTTGAAATTTTGTAACAATAAAGTACTCGAGCCTCGTGTCAATTTAAGCTATCGCTCAAAGCTATGCTACCCTTGAGTCCCAAATCAGACACTGATAGCACTTCAAATGGCCCTAACTTCTATGCGGTACTTCCTACACCTATCAAAGTTTGCAAGATACAAATGCTTGTAACTTTTGAATGGAGCGATATAAAACCTTGAAATTTTGTAACAATGAAGTACTCGCCCCTCTTGTCAATTTAAGCTATCGCTCAAAGCTAAGCCACCCTTGACTCCCAAATCAAACACTGATAAAACTTCAAATGGCCCTAAATTCCATACGGTACTTCCTACACCTATCAAAGTTTGCAACATACAACTGCTTGTAACTTTTTACTGGATCGTCATAAAACATTGAAATTTTGTAACAATAAAGTACTCGAGCCTCTTGTCAATTTAAGCTATCGCTCAAAGCTATGCTACCCTTGAGTCCCAAATCAGACACTGATAGCACTTCAAATGGCCCTAACTTCTATGCGGTACTTCCTACACCTATCAAAGTTTGCAAGATACAAATGCTTGTAACTTTTGAATGGAGCGTTATAAAACCTTGAAATTTTGTAACAATGAAGTACTCGACCCTCTTGTCAATTTAAGCTATCGCTCAAAGCTAAGCTACCCTTGACTCCCAAATCAAACACTGATAAAACTTCAAATGGCCCTAAATTCCATACGGTACTTCCTACACCTATCAAAGTTTCCAACATACAACTGCTTGTAACTTTTTACTGGAGCGTCATAAAACCTTGAAATTTTGTAACAATACTCGAGCCTCTTGTCAATTCAGGCTATCGCGCACAGTTACTTGTGCTACCCTTGAGTCCCAAATCAAACACTGATAAAACTTCAAATGGCCCTAACTTCTATACGGTACGTCCTACACCTATCAAAGTTTGCAACATACAAATGCTTGTAACTTTTTACTGGAGCGTCTTAAAATCTTGAAATTTTGTAACAATAAAGTACTCGAGACTCTTGTCAAATTAAGCTTTCGGTCAACGCTATGCGACCCTTGAGTCCCGAAGCAAGCACTGATAAAACTTCAAATGGCCCTAACTTCTATACGGTATGTCCGACACCTATCAAAGGTTGCAACATACAAATGGTTGTAACTTTTTACTGGAGCGTCATAAAACCTTGAAATTTTGTAAGAATAAAGTACTCGAGCCTCTTGTCAATTTAAGCTATCACTCAAAGCTATGCTACCCTTGAGTCCCAAATCAAACACTGATAAAACTTCAAATGGTTTTAACTTCTATTCGGTATGTCCTACACCTATCAAAGGTTGCAACATACAAATGCTTGTAACTTGTTAATGGAGCGTCATAAAACCTTGAAATTTTGTAACAATAAGGTACTCTAGCCTCTTGTCCATTTAATCTATCGCTCAAAGCTATGCTACCCTTGAGTCCCAAATCAAACTCTGACAAAACTTCAAATGGTTTTAACTTCTATACGGTATGTCCTACACCTATCAAAGTTTGCAACATACAAATGCTTGTAACTTTTGAATGGAGCGATATAAAACCTTGAAATTTTGTAACAATGAAGTACTCGACCCTCTTGTCAATTTAAGCTATCGCTCAAAGCTAAGCCACCCTTGACTCCCAAATCAAACACTGATAAAACTTCAATTGGCCCTAAATTCCATACGGTACTTCCTACACCTATCAAAGTTTGCAACATACAACTGCTTGTAACTTTTTACTGGAGCGTCATAAAACATTGAAATTTTGTAACAATAAAGTACTCGAGCCTCTTGTCAATTTAAGCTATCGCTCAAAGCTATGCTACCCTTGAGTCCCAAATCAAACACTGACAAAACTTCAAATGGTTTTAACTTCTATACGGTACTTCCTACACCTATCAAAGTTTGCAACATACAAATGCTTGTAGCTTTTACTGGAGCGCCATAAAACCTTGAAATTTTGTAACAATAAGGTACTCGAGCCTCTTGTCCATTTAATCTATCGCTCAAAGCTATGCTACCCGTGAGTCCCAAATCAAACACTGACAAAACTTCAAATGGTTTTAACTTCTATACGGTATGTCCTACACCTATCAAAGTTTGCAACATACAAATGCTTGCAACTTTTGAATGGAGCGTTATAAAACCTTGAAATTGTGTAACAATGAAGTACTCGACCCTCTTGTCAATTTAAGCTATCGCTCAAAGCTAAGCTACCCTTGACTCCCAAATCAAACACTGATAAAACTTCAAATGGCCCTAAATTCCATACGGTACTTCCTACACCTATCAAAGTTTCCAACATACAACTGCCTGTAACTTTTTACTGGAGCGTCATAAAACCTTGAAATTTTGTAACAATAAAGTACTCGAGCCTCTTGTCAATTTAAGCTATCGCTCACAGTTATGCTACCCTTGAGTCCCAAATCAAACACTGATAAAACTTCAAATGGCCCTAACTTCCATACGGTACGTCCTACACCTATCAAAGTTTGCAACATACAAATGCTTTTAACTTTTTACTGGAGCGTCGAAAAATCTTGAAATTTTGTAACAATAAAGTACTCGAGCCTCTTGTCAATTTAAGCTATCGCTCAAAGCTATGCTACCCTTGAGTCCCAAATCAGACACTGATAGCACTTCAAATGACCCTAACTTCTATACGGTACGTCCTACACCTATCAAAGTTTGCAACATACAAATGCTTGTAGCTTTTACTGGAGCGTCATAAAACCTTGAAATTTTGTAACAATAAAGTACTCGAGCCTCTTGTCAATTTTAGCTATCGCTCAAAGCTATGCGACCCTTGAGTCCCAAATCAAACACTGATAAAACTTCAAATGGCCCTAACTTCTATACGATTCGTCCTACACCTATCAAAGTTTGCAAGATACAAATGCTTGTAACTTTTAACTGTAGCGTCATAAAACCTTGAAATTTTTTACCAATAAAGTACTCGAGCCTCTTGTCAATTTAAGCTATCGCTCACTGTTATGCTACCCTTGAGTCCCAAATCAAACACTGATAAAACTTCAAATGGCCCTAACTTCTATACGGTACGTCCTAAACCTATCAAAGTTTGCAACATACAACTGCTTGTAACTTTTTACTGGAGCGTCATAAAACATTGAAATTTTGTAACAATAAAGTACTCGAGCCTCTTGTCAATTTAAGCTATCGCTCAAAGCTATGCGACCCTTGAGTCCCAAATCAAACACTGATAAAACTTCAAATGGCCCTAACTTCTATACGGTACGTCTTACACCTATCAAAGTTTGTAACATACAAATGCTTGTACCTTTTTACTGGAGCGTCATAAAACCTTGAAATTTTGTAACAATAAACTGCTCGAGCCTCTTGTCAATTTAAGCTATCGCTCAAAGCTATGGTACCCTTGAGTCCCAAATCAAGCACTGATAAAACTTCAAATGGCCCTAACTTCTATACGGTATGTCCGACACCTATCAAAGGTTGCAACATACAAATGGTTGTAACTTTTTACTGGAGCGTCATAAAACCTTGAAATTTTGTAAGAATAAAGTACTCGAGCCTCTTGTCAATTTAAGCTATCACTCAAAGCTATGCTACCCTTGAGTCCCAAATCAAACACTGATAAAACTTCAAATGGTTTAAACTTCTATACGGTATGTCCTACACCTATCAAAGGTTGCAACATACAAAAGCTTGTAACTTGTTAATGGAGCGTCATAAAACCTTGAAATTTTGTAACAATAAGGTACTCTAGCCTCTTGTCCATTTAATCTATCGCTCAAAGCTTTGCTACCCTTGAGTCCCAAATCAAACACTGACAAAACTTCAAATGGTTTTAACTTCTATACGGTATGTCCTACACCTATCAAAGTTTGCAACATACAAATGCTTGTAACTTTTGAATGGAGCGTTATAAAACCTTGAAATTTTGTAACAATGAAGTACTCGACCCTCTTGTCAATTTAAGCTATCGCTGAAAGCTAAGCTACCCTTGACTCCCAAATCAAACACTGATAAAACTTCAAATGGCCCTAAATTCCATACGGTACTTCCTACACCTATCAAAGTTTCCAACATACAACTGCTTGTAACTTTTTACTGGAGCGTCATAAAACCTTGAAATTTTGTAACAATAAAGTACTCGAGCCTCTTGTCAATTTAAGCTATCGCTCAAAGCTATGCTACCCTTGAGTCCCAAATCAGACACTGATAGCACTTCAAATGGCCCTAACTTCTATGCGGTACTTCCTACACCTATCAAAGTTTGCAAGATACAAATGCTTGTAACTTTTGAATGGAGCGTTATAAAACCTTGAAATTTTGTAACAATGAAGTACTCGACCCTCTTGTCAATTTAAGCTATCGCTCAAAGCTAAGCTACCCTTGACTCCCAAATCAAACACTGATAAAACTTCAAATGGCCCTAAATTCCATACGGTACTTCCTACACCTATCAAAGTTTCCAACATACAACTGCTTGTAACTTTTTACTGGAGCGTCATAAAACCTTGAAATTTTGTAACAATAAAGTACTCGAGCCTCTTGTCAATTCAGGCTATCGCGCACAGTTACTTGTGCTACCCTTGAGTCCCAAATCAAACACTGATAAAACTTCAAATGGCCCTAACTTCTATACGGTACGTCCTACACCTATCAAAGTTTGCAACATACAAATGCTTGTAACTTTTTACTGGAGCGTCTTAAAATCTTGAAATTTTGTAACAATAAAGTACTCGAGACTCTTGTCAAATTAAGCTTTCGCTCAACGCTATGCTACCTTTGATTCCCAAATCAAACACTGATAAAACTTCAAATGGCCCTAACTTCTATACGGTACGTCCTAAACCTATCATAGATTGCAACATACAAATGCTTGTAACTTTTACCTGGAGCGTCATAAAACCTTGAAATTTTGTAACAATAAAGTACTCGAGCCTCTTGTCAATTTAAGCTATCGCTCAAAGCTATGCGACCCTTGAGTCCCAAATCAAACACTGATAAAACTTCAAATGGCCCTAACTTCTATACGGTACGTCTTACACCTATCAAAGTTTGCAACATACAAATGCTTGTACCTTTTTACTGGAGCGTCATAAAACCTTGAAATTTTGTAACAATAAACTGCTCGAGCCTCTTGTCAATTTAAGCTATCGCTCAAAGCTATGGTACCCTTGAGTCCCGAAGCAAGCACTGATAAAACTTCAAATGGCCCTAACTTCTATACGGTATGTCCGACACCTATCAAAGGTTGCAACATACAAATGGTTGTAACTTTTTACTGGAGCGTCATAAAACCTTGAAATTTTGTAAGAATAAAGTACTCGAGCCTCTTGTCAATTTAAGCTATCACTCAAAGCTATGCTACCCTTGAGTCCCAAATCAAACACTGATAAAACTTCAAATGGTTTTAACTTCTATTCGGTATGTCCTACACCTATCAAAGGTTGCAACATACAAATGCTTGTAACTTGTTAATGGAGCGTCATAAAACCTTGAAATTTTGTAACAATAAGGTACTCTAGCCTCTTGTCCATTTAATCTATCGCTCAAAGCTATGCTACCCTTGAGTCCCAAATCAAACACTGACAAAACTTCAAATGGTTTTAACTTCTATACGGTATGTCCTACACCTATCAAAGTTTGCAACATACAAATGCTTGTAACTTTTGAATGGAGCGTTATAAACCCTTGAAATTTTGCAACAATTAAGTACTCGACCCTCTTGTCAATTTAAGCTATCGCTCAAAGCTAAGCTACCCTTGACTCCCAAATCAAACACTGATAAAACTTCAAATGGCCCTAAATTCTATACGGTACTTCCTACACCTATCAAAGTTTCCAACATACAACTGCTTGTAACTTTTTACAGGAGCGTCATAAAACCTTGAAATTTTGTAACAATAAAGTACTCGAGCCTCTTGTCAATTTAAGCTATCGCTCACAGTTATGCTACCCTTGAGTCCCAAATCAAACACTGATAAAACTTCAAATGGCCCTAACTTCCATACGGTACGTCCTACACCTATCAAAGTTTGCAACATACAAATGCTTGTAACTTTTTACTGGAGCGTCTTAAAATCTTGAAATTTTGTAACAATAAAGTACTCGAGCCTCGTGTCAATTTAAGCTATCGCTCAAAGCTATGCTACCCTTGAGTCCCAAATCAGACACTGATAGCACTTCAAATGGCCCTAACTTCTATGCGGTACTTCCTACACCTATCAAAGTTTGCAAGATACAAATGCTTGTAACTTTTGAATGGAGCGATATAAAACCTTGAAATTTTGTAACAATGAAGTACTCGCCCCTCTTGTCAATTTAAGCTATCGCTCAAAGCTAAGCCACCCTTGACTCCCAAATCAAACACTGATAAAACTTCAAATGGCCCTAAATTCCATACGGTACTTCCTACACCTATCAAAGTTTGCAACATACAACTGCTTGTAACTTTTTACTGGAGCGTCATAAAACATTGAAATTTTGTAACAATAAAGTACTCGAGCCTCTTGTCAATTTAAGCTATCGCTCAAAGCTATGCTACCCTTGAGTCCCAAATCAGACACTGATAGCACTTCAAATGGCCCTAACTTCTATGCGGTACGTCCTACACCTATCAAAGTTTGCAAGATACAAATGCTTGTAACTTTTGAATGGAGCGTTATAAAACCTTGAAATTTTGTAACAATGAAGTACTCGACCCTCTTGTCAATTTAAGCTATCGCTCAAAGCTAAGCTACCCTTGACTCCCAAATCAAACACTGATAAAACTTCAAATGGCCCTAAATTCCATACGGTACTTCCTACACCTATCAAAGTTTCCAACATACAACTGCTTGTAACTTTTTACTGGAGCGTCATAAAACCTTGAAATTTTGTAACAATACTCGAGCCTCTTGTCAATTCAGGCTATCGCGCACAGTTACTTGTGCTACCCTTGAGTCCCAAATCAAACACTGATAAAACTTCAAATGGCCCTAACTTCTATACGGTACGTCCTACACCTATCAAAGTTTGCAACATACAAATGCTTGTAACTTTTTACTGGAGCGTCTTAAAATCTTGAAATTTTGTAACAATAAAGTACTCGAGACTCTTGTCAAATTAAGCTTTCGCTCAACGCTATGCGACCCTTGAGTCCCAAATCAAACACTGATAAAACTTCAAATGGCCCTAACTTCTATACGGTACGTCTTACACCTATCAAAGTTTGCAACATACAAATGCTTGTACCTTTTTACTGGAGCGTCATAAAACCTTGAAATTTTGTAACAATAAACTGCTCGAGCCTCTTGTCAATTTAAGCTATCGCTCAAAGCTATGGTACCCTTGAGTCCCGAAGCAAGCACTGATAAAACTTCAAATGGCCCTAACTTCTATACGGTATGTCCGACACCTATCAAAGGTTGCAACATACAAATGGTTGTAACTTTTTACTGGAGCGTCATAAAACCTTGAAATTTTGTAAGAATAAAGTACTCGAGCCTCTTGTCAATTTAAGCTATCACTCAAAGCTATGCTACCCTTGAGTCCCAAATCAAACACTGATAAAACTTCAAATGGTTTTAACTTCTATACGGTATGTCCTACACCTATCAAAGTTTGCAACATACAAATGCTTGTAACTTTTGAATGGAGCGTTATAAACCCTTGAAATTTTGCAACAATGAAGTACTCGACCCTCTTGTCAATTTAAGCTATCGCTCAAAGCTATGGTACCCTTGAGTCCCAAATCAGACACTGATAGCACTTCAAATGTCCCTAACTTCTATGCGGTACTTCCTACACCTATCAAAGTTTGCAACATACAAATGCTTGTAGCTTTTACTGGAGCGTCATAAGACCTTGAAATTTTGTAACAATAAAGTACTCGAGCCTCTTGTCAATTTTAGCTATCGCTCAAAGCTATGCGACCCTTGAGTCCCAAATCAAACACTGATAAAACTTCAAATGGCCCTAACTTCTATACGATTCGTCCTACACCTATCAAACTTTGCAAGATACAAATGCTTGTAACTTTTTACTGGAGCGTCATAAAACCTTGAAATTTTGTAACAATAAGGTACTCTAGCCTCTTGTCCATTTAATCTATCGCTCAAAGCTATGCTACCCTTGAGTCCCAAATCAAACACTGACAAAACTTCAAATGGTTTTAACTTCTATACGGTATGTCCTACACCTATCAAAGTTTGCAACATACAAATGCTTGTAACTTTTGAATGGAGCGTTATAAACCCTTGAAATTTTGCAACAATGAAGTACTCGACCCTCTTGTCAATTTAAGCTATCGATCAAAGCTAAGCTACCCTTGACTCCCAAATCAAACACTGATAAAACTTCAAATGGCCCTAAATTCTATACGGTACTTCCTACACCTATCAAAGTTTCCAACATACAACTGCTTGTAACTTTTTACAGGAGCGTCATAAAACCTTGAAATTTTGTAACAATAAAGTACTCGAGCCTCTTGTCAATTTAAGCTATCGCTCACAGTTATGCTACCCTTGACCCCCAAATCAAACACTGATAAAACTTCAAATGGCCCTAACTTCCATACGGTACGTCCTACACCTATCAAAGTTTGCAACATACAAATGCTTGTAACTTTTTACTGGAGCGTCTTAAAATCTTGAAATTTTGTAACAATAAAGTACTCGAGCCTCGTGTCAATTTAAGCTATCGCTCAAAGCTATGCTACCCTTGAGTCCCAAATCAGACACTGATAGCACTTCAAATGGCCCTAACTTCTATGCGGTACTTCCTACACCTATCAAAGTTTGCAAGATACAAATGCTTGTAACTTTTGAATGGAGCGATATAAAACCTTGAAATTTTGTAACAATGAAGTACTCGCCCCCCTTGTCAATTTAAGCTATCGCTCAAAGCTAAGCCACCCTTGACTCCCAAATCAAACACTGATAAAACTTCAAATGGCCCTAAATTCCATACGGTACTTCCTACACCTATCAAAGTTTGCAACATACAACTGCTTGTAACTTTTTACTGGAGCGTCATAAAACATTGAAATTTTGTAACAATAAAGTACTCGAGCCTCTTGTCAATTTAAGCTATCGCTCAAAGCTATGCTACCCTTGAGTCCCAAATCAGACACTGATAGCACTTCAAATGGCCCTAACTTCTATGCGGTACTTCCTACACCTATCAAAATTTGCAACATACAAATGCTTGTAGCTTTTACTGGAGCGTCATAAAACCTTGAAATTTTGTAACAATAAGGTACTCGAGCCTCTTGTCCATTTAATCTATCGCTCAAAGCTATGCTACCCTTGAGTCCCAAATCAAACACTGACAAAACTTCAAATGGTTTTAACTTCTATACGGTATGTCGTACACCTATCAAAGTTTGCCACATACAAATGCTTGTAACTTTTGAATGGAGCGTTATAAAACCTTGAAATTTTGTAACAATGAAGTACTCGACCCTCTTGTCAATTTAAGCTATCGCTCAAAGCTAAGCTACCCTTGACTCCCAAATCAAACACTGATAAAACTTCAAATGGCCCTAAATTCCATACGGTACTTCCTACACCTATCAAAGTTTCCAACATACAACTGCCTGTAACTTTTTACTGGAGCGTCTTAAAACCTTGAAATTTTGTAACAATAAAGTACTCGAGCCTCTTGTCAATTTAAGCTATCGCTCACAGTTACGCTACCCTTGAGTCCCAAATCAAACACTGATAAAACTTCAAATGGCCCTAACTTCCATACGGTACGTCCTACACCTATCAAAGTTTGCAACATACAAATGCTTGTAACTTTTTACTGGAGCGTCTTAAAATCTTGAAATTTTGTAACAATAAAGTACTCGAGCCTCTTGTCAATTTAAGCTATCGCTCAAAGCTATGGTACCCTTGAGTCCCAAATCAGACACTGATAGCACTTCAAATGGCCCTAACTTCTATGCGGTACTTCCTACACCTATCAAAGTTTGCAACATACAAATGCTTGTAGCTTTTACTGGAGCGTCATAAAACCTTGAAATTTTGTAACAATAAAGTACTCGAGCCTCTTGTCAATTTTAGCTATCGCTCAAAGCTATGCGACCCTTGAGTCCCAAATCAAACACTGATAAAACTTCAAATGGCCCTAACTTCTATACGATTCGTCCTACACCTATCAAACTTTGCAAGATACAAATGCTTGTAACTTTTGAATGGAGCGATATAAAACTTTGAAATTTTGTAACAATGAAGTACTCGACCCTCTTGTCAATTTAAGCTATCGCTCAAAGCTAAGCTACCCTTGACTCCCAAATCAAACACTGATAAATCTTCAAATGGCCCTAAATTCCCTACGGTACTTCCTACACCTATCAAAGTTTGCAACATACAACTGCTTGTAACTTTTTACTGGAGCGTCATAAAACATTGAAATTTTGTAACAATAAAGTACTCGAGCCTCTTGTCAATTTAAGCTATCGCTCAAAGCTATGCTACCCTTGAGTCCCAAATCAGACACTGATAGCACTTCAAATGGCCCTAACTTCTATGCGGTACTTCCTACACCTATCAAAGTTTGCAACATACAAATGCTTGTAGCTTTTACTGGAGCGTCATAAAACCTTGAAATTTTGTAACAATAAGGTACTCGAGCCTCTTGTCCATTTAATCTATCGCTCAAAGCTATGCTACCCTTGAGTCCCAAATCAAACACTGACAAAACTTCAAATGGTTTTAACTTCTATACGGTATGTCGTACACCTATCAAAGTTTGCAACATACAAATGCTTGTAACATTTGAATGGAGCGTTATAAAACCTTGAAATTTTGTAACAATGAAGTACTCGACCCTCTCGTCAATTTAAGCTATCGCTCAAAGCTAAGCTACCCTTGACTCCCAAATCAAACACTGATAAAACTTCAAATGGCCCTAAATTCCATACGGTACTTCCTACACCTATCAAAGTTTCCAACATACAACTGCCTGTAACTTTTTACTGGAGCGTCTTAAAACCTTGAAATTTTGTAACAATAAAGTACTCGAGCCTCTTGTCAATTTAAGCTATCGCTCACAGTTACGCTACCCTTGAGTCCCAAATCAAACACTGATAAAACTTCAAATGGCCCTAACTTCCATACGGTACGTCCTCCACCTATCAAAGTTTGCAACATACAAATGCTTGTAACTTTTTACTGGAGCGTCTTAAAATCTTGAAATTTTGTAACAATAAAGTACTCGAGCCTCTTGTCAATTTAAGCTATCGCTCAAAGCTATGGTACCCTTGAGTCCCAAATCAGACACTGATAGCACTTCAAATGGCCCTAACTTCTATGCGGTACTTCCTACACCTATCAAAGTTTGCAACATACAAATGCTTGTAGCTTTTACTGGAGCGTCATAAAACCTTGAAATTTTGTAACAATAAAGTACTCGAGCCTCTTGTCAATTTTAGCTATCGCTCAAAGCTATGCGAGCCTTGAGTCCCAAATCAAACACTGATAAAACTTCAAATGGCCCTAACTTCTATACGATTCGTCCTACACCTATCAAAGTTTGCAAGATACAAATGCTTGTAACTTTTTACTGGAGCGTCATAAAACCTTGAAATTTTGTAACAATAAAGTACTCGAGCCTCTTGTCAATTTAAGCTATCGCGCACAGTTACTTGTGCTACCCTTGAGTCCCAAATCAAACACTGATAAAACTTCAAATGGCCCTAACTTCTATACGGTACGTCCTACACCTATCAAAGTTTGCAACATACAAATGCTTGTAACCTTTTACTGGAGCGTCTTAAAATCTTGAAATTTTGTAACAATAAAGTACTCGAGACTCTTGTCAAATTAAGCTTTCGCTCAACGCTATGCTACCTTTGATTCCCAAATCAAACACTGATAAAACTTCAAATGGCCCTAACTTCTATACGGTACGTCCTAAACCTATCAAAGATTGCAACATACAAATGCTTGTAACTTTTACCTGGAGCGTCATAAAACCTTGAAATTTTGTAACAATAAAGTACTCGAGCCTCTTGTCAATTTAAGCTATCGCTCAAAGCTATGCGACCCTTGAGTCCCAAATCAAACACTGATAAAACTTCAAATGGCCCTAACTTCTATACGGTACGTCTTACACCTATCAAAGTTTGCAACATACAAATGCTTGTACCTTTTTACTGGAGCGTCATAAAACCTTGAAATTTTGTAACAATAAACTGCTCGAGCCTCTTGTCAATTTAAGCTATCGCTCAAAGCTATGGTACCCTTGAGTCCCAAATCAAGCACTGATAAAACTTCAAATGGCCCTAACTTCTATACGGTATGTCCGACACCTATCAAAGGTTGCAACATACAAATGGTTGTAACTTTTTACTGGAGCGTCATAAAACCTTGAAATTTTGTAAGAATAAAGTACTCGAGCCTCTTGTCAATTTAAGCAATCACTCAAAGCTATGCTACCCTTGAGTCCCAAATCAAACACTGACAAAAGTTCAAATG
This sequence comes from Clusia tigrina, assembly GCA_920105625.2. Taxonomy (NCBI): domain Eukaryota; kingdom Metazoa; phylum Arthropoda; class Insecta; order Diptera; family Clusiidae; genus Clusia; species Clusia tigrina. The sequence continues at coordinate 650,479 of CAKKTE020000429.1, read as the reverse complement.
GTTTTAACTTCTATACGGTATGTCCTACACTTATCAAAGTTTGCAACATACATATGCTTGTAACTTTTGAATGGAGCGTTATAAACCCTTGAAATTTTGCAACAATGAAGTACTCGACCCTCTTGTCAATTTAAGCTATCGCTCAAAGCTAAGCTACCCTTGACTCCTAAATCAAACACTGATAAAACTTCAAATGGCCCTAAATTCCATACGGTACTTCCTACACCTATCAAAGTTTCCAATATACAACTGCTTGTAACTTTTTACAGGAGCGTCATAAAACCTTGAAATTTTGTAACAATAAAGTACTCGAGCCTCTTGTCAATTTAAGCTATCGCTCACAGTTATGCTACCCTTGAGTCCCAAATCAAACACTGATAAAACTTCAAATGGCCCTAACTTCCATACGGTACGTCCTACACCTATCAAAGTTTGCAACATACAAATGCTTGTAACTTTTTACTGGAGCGTCTTAAAATCTTGAAATTTTGTAACAATAAAGTACTCGAGCCTCTTGTCAATTTAAGCTATCGCTCAAAGCTATGCTACCCTTGAGTCCCAAATCAGACACTGATAGCACTTCAAATGGCCCTAACTTCTATGCGGTACTTCCTACACCTATCAAAGTTTGCAAGATACAAATGCTTGTAACTTTTGAATGGAGCGATATAAAACCTTGAAATTTTGTAACAATGAAGTACTCGACCCTCTTGTCAATTTAAGCTATCGCTCAAAGCTAAGCTACCCTTGACTCCCAAATCAAACACTGATAAAACTTCAAATGGCCCTAAATTCCATACGGTACTTCCTACACCTATCAAAGTTTGCAACATACAACTGCTTGTAACTTTTTACTGGAGCGTCATAAAACATTGAAATTTTGTAACAATAAAGTACTCGAGCCTCTTGTCAATTTAAGCTATCGCTCAAAGCTATGCTACCCTTGAGTCCCAAATCAGACACTGATAGCACTTCAAATGGCCCTAACTTCTATGCGGTACTTCCTACACCTATCAATGTTTGCAACATACAAATGCTTGTAGCTTTTACTGGAGCGTCATAAAACCTTGAAATTTTGTAACAATAAGGTACTCGAGCCTCTTGTCCATTTAATCTATCGCTCAAAGCTATGCTACCATTGAGTCCCAAATCAAACACTGACAAAACTTCAAATGGTTTTAACTTCTATACGGTATGTCGTACACCTATCAAAGTTTGCAACATACAAATGCTTGTAACTTTTGAATGGAGCGTTATAAAACCTTGAAATTTTGTAACAATGAAGTACTCGACCCTCTTGTCAATTTAAGCTATCGCTCAAAGCTAAGCTACGCTTGACTCCCAAATCAAACACTGATAAAACTTCAAATAGCCCTAAATTCCATACGGTACTTCCTACACCTATCAAAGTTTCCAACATACAACTGCCTGTAACTTTTTACTGGAGCGTCTTAAAACCTTGAAATTTTGTAACAATAAAGTACTCGAGCCTCTTGTCAATTTAAGCTATCGCTCACAGTTACGCTACCCTTGAGTCCCAAATCAAACACTGATAAAACTTCAAATGGCCCTAACTTCCATACGGTACGTCCTACACCTATCAAAGTTTGCAACATACAAATGCTTGTAACTTTTTACTGGAGCGTCTTAAAATCTTGAAATTTTGTAACAATAAAGTACTCGAGCCTCTTGTCAATTTAAGCTATCGCTCAAAGCTATGGTACCCTTGAGTCCCAAACCAGACACTGATAGCACTTCAAATGGCCCTAACTTCTATGCGGTACTTCCTACACCTATCAAAGTTTGCAACATACAAATGCTTGTAGCTTTTACTGGAGCGTCATAAAACCTTGAAATTTTGTAACAATAAAGTACTCGAGCCTCCTGTCAATTTTAGCTATCGCTCAAAGCTATGCGACCCTTGAGTCCCAAATCAAACACTGATAAAACTTCAAATGGCCCTAACTTCTATACGATTCGTCCTACACCTATCAAAGTTTGCAAGATACAAATGCTTGTAACTTTTTACTGGAGCGTCATAAAACCTTGAAATTTTGTAACAATAAAGTACTCGAGCCTCTTGTCCATTTAAGCTATCGCTCACAGTTATGCTACCCTTGAGTCGCAAACAAACACTGATAAAACTTCAAATGACCCTAACTTCTATACAGTACGTCCTACACCTACCAAAGTTTGCAAGATACAAATGCTTGTAACTTTTTACTGGAGCGTCTTAAAATCTTGAAATTTTGTAACAATAAAGTACTCGAGACTCTTGTCAATTTAAGCTTTCGCTCAACGCTATGCTACCCTTGATTCCCAAATCAAACACTGATAAAACTTCAAATGGCCCTAACTTCTATACGGTACGTCCTAAACCTATCAAAGATTGCAACATACAAATGCTTGTAACTTTTAACTGGAGCGTCATAAAACCTTGAAATTTTGTACCAATAAAGTACTCGAGCCTCTTGTCAATTTAAGCTATCGCTCACAGTTATGCTACCCTTGAGTCCCAAATCAAACACTGATAAAACTTCAAATGGCCCTAACTTCTATACGGTACGTCCTAAACCTATCAAAGTTTGCAACATACAACTGCTTGTAACTTTTTACTGGAGCGTCATAAAACATTGAAATTTTGTAACAATAAAGTACTCGAGCCTCTTGTCAATTTAAGCTATCGCTCAAAGCTATGCGACCCTTGAGTCCCAAATCAAACACTGATAAAACTTCAAATGGCCCTAACTTCTATACGGTACGTCTTACACCTATTAAAGTTTGCAACATACAAATGCTTGTACCTTTTTACTGGAGCGTCATAAAACCTTGAAATTTTGTAACAATAAACTGCTCGAGCCTCTTGTCAATTTAAGTTATCGCTCAAAGCTATGGTACCCTTGAGTCCCAAATCAAGCACTGATAAAACTTCAAATGGCCCTAACTTCTATACGGTATGTCCGACACCTATCAAAGGTTGCAACATACAAATGGTTGTAACTTTTTACTGGAGCGTCATAAAACCTTGAAATTTTGTAAGAATAAAGTACTCGAGCCTCTTGTCAATTTAAGCTATCACTCAAAGCTATGCTACCCTTGAGTCCCAAATCAAACACTGATAAAAGTTCAAATGGTTTTAACTTCTATAAGGTATGTCCTACACCTATCAAAGGTTGCAACATACAAATGCTTGTAACTTGTTAATGGAGCGTCATAAAACCTTTAAATTTTGTAACAATAAGGTACTCTAGCCTCTGGTCCATTTAATCTATCGCTCAAAGCTATGCTACCCTTGAGTCCCAAATCAAACACTGACAAAACTTCAAATGGTTTTAACTTCTATACGGTATGTCCTACATCTATCAAAGTTTGCAACATACAAATGCTTGTAACTTTTGAATGGAGCGTTATAAAACCTTGAAATTTTGTAACAATGAAGTACTCGACCCTCTTGTCAATTTAAGCTATCGCTCAAAGCTAAGCTACCCTTGACTCCCAAATCAAACACTGATAAAACTTCAAATGGCCCTAAATTCCATACGGTACTTCCTACACCTATCAAAGTTTCCAACATACAACTGCTTGTAACTTTTTACTGGAGCGTCATAAAACCTTGAAATTTTGTAACAATAAAGTACTCGAGCCTCTTGTCAATTTAAGCTATCGCTCACAGTTATGCTACCCTTGAGTCCCAAATCAAACACTGATAAAACTTCAAATGGCCCTAACTTCCATACGGTACGTCCTACACCTATCAAAGTTTGCAACATACAAATGCTTGTAACTTTTTACTGGAGCGTCTTAAAATCTTGAAATTTTGTAACAATAAAGTACTCGAGCCTCTTGTCAATTTAAGCTATCGCTCAAAGCTAAGCTACCCTTGACTCCCAAATCAAACACTGATAAAACTTCAAATGACCCTAACTTCTATACGGTACGTCCTACACCTATCAAAGTTTGCAAGATACAAATGCTTGTAACTTTTTACTGGAGCGTCATAAAACCTTGAAATTTTGTAACAATAAAGTACTCGAGCCTCTTGTCAATTTAAGCTATCGCTTACAGTTATGCTACCCTTGAGTCCCAAATCATACACTGATAAAACTTCAAATGGCCCTAACTTCTATACGGTACGTCCTACACCTATCAAAGTTTGCAACATACAAATGCTTGTAACTTTTTACTGGAGCGTCTTAAAATCTTGAAATTTTGTAACAATAAAGTACTCGAGACTCTTGTCAAATTAAGCTTTCGCTCAACGCTATGCTACCTTTGATTCCCAAATCAAACACTGATAAAACTTCAAATGGCCCTAACTTCTATACGGTACGTCCTAAACCTATCAAAGATTGCAACATAGAAATGCTTGTAACTTTTAACTGGAGCGTCATAAAACCTTGAAATTTTGTAACAATAAAGTACTCGAGCCTCTTGTCAATTTAAGCTACCGCTCACAGTTATGCTACCCTTGAGTCCCAAATCAAACACTGATAAAACTTCAAATGGCCCTAACTTCTATACGGTACGTCCTAAACCTATCAAAGTTTGCAACATACAACTGCTTGTAACTTTTTACTGGAGCGTCATAAAACATTGAAATTTTGTAACAATAAAGTACTCGAGCCTCTTGTCAATTTAAGCTATCGCTCAAAGCTATGCGACCCTTGAGTCCCAAATCAAACACTGATAAAGCTTCAAATGGCCCTAACTTCTATACGGTACGTCTTACACCTATCAAAGTTTGCAACATACAAATGCTTGTACCTTTTTACTGGAGCGTCATAAAACCTTGAAATTTTGTAACAATAAACTGCTCGAGCCTCTTGTCAATTTAAGCTATCGCTCAAAGCTATGGTACCCTTGAGTCCCAAATCAAGCACTGATAAAACTTCAAATGGCCCTAACTTCTATACGGTATGTCCGACACCTATCAAAGGTTGCAACATACAAATGGTTGTAACTTTTTACTGGAGCGTCATAAAACCTTGAAATTTTGTAAGAATAAAGTACTCGAGCCTCTTGTCAATTTAAGCTATTACTCAAAGCTATGCTACCCTTGAGTCTCAAATCAAACACTGATAAAACTTCAAATGGTTTTAACTTCTATTCGGTATGTCCTACATCTATCAAAGGTTGCAACATACAAATGCTTGTAACTTGTTAATGGAGCGTCATAAAACCTTGAAATTTTGTAACAATAAGGTACTCTAGCCTCTTGTCCATTTAATCTATCGCTCAAAGCTATGCTACCCTTGAGTCCCAAATCAAACACTGACAAAACTTCAAATGGTTTTAACTTCTATACGGTATGTCCTACACCTATCAAAGTTTGCAACATACAAATGCTTGTAACTTTCGAATGGAGCGTTATAAAACCTTGAAATTTTGCAACAATGAAGTACTCGACCCTCTTGTCAATTTAAGCTGTCGCTCAAAGCTAACCTACCCTTGACTCCCAAATCAAACACTGATAAAACTTCAAATGGCCCTAAATTCCATAAGGTACTTCCTACACCTATCAAAGTTTCCAACATACAATTGCTTGTAACTTTTTACTGGAGCGTCATAAAACCTTGAAATTTTGTAACAATAAAGTACTCGAGCCTCTTGCCAATTTAAGCTATCGCTCACAGTTATGCTACCCTTGAGTCCCAAATCAAACACTGATAAAACTTCAAATGGCCCTAACTTCCATACGGTACGTCCTACACCTATCAAAGTTTGCAACATACAAATGCTTGTAACTTTTTACTGGAGCGTCTTAAAATCTTGAAATTTTGTAACAATAAAGTACTCGAGCCTCTTGTCAATTTAAGCTATCGCTCAAAGCTATGCTACCCTTGAGTCTCAAATCAGACACTGATAGCACTTCAAATGGCCCTAACTTCTATACGATTCGTCCTACACCTATCAAAGTTTGCAAGATACAAATGCTTGTAACTTTTTACTGGAGCGTCATAAAACCTTGAAATTTTGTAACAATAAAGTACTCGAGCCTCTTGTCCATTTAAGCTATCGCTCACAGTTATGCTACCCTTGAGTCGCAAACAAACACTGATAAAACTTCAAATGACCCTAACTTCTATACGGTACGTCCTACACCTATCAAAGTTTGCAAGATACAAATGCTTGTAACTTTTTACTGGAGCGTCTTAAAATCTTCAAATTTTGTAACAATAAAGTACTCGAGACTCTTGTCAATTTAAGCTTTCGCTCAACGCTATGCTACCCTTGATTCCCAAATCAAACACTGATAAAACTTCAAATGGCCCTAACTTCTATACGGTACGTCCTAAACCTATCAAAGATTGCAACATACAAATGCTTGTAACTTTTAACTGGAGCGTCATAAAACCTTGAAATTTTGTACCAATAAAGTACTCGAGCCTCTTGTCAATTTAAGCTATCGCTCACAGTTATGCTACCCTTGAGTCCCAAATCAAAAACTGATAAAACTTCAAATGGCCCTAACTTCTATACGGTACGTCCTAAACCTATCAAAGTTTGCAACATACAACTGCTTGTAACTTTTTACTGGAGCGTCATAAAACATTGAAATTTTGTAACAATAAAGTACTCGAGCCTCTTGTCAATTTAAGCTATCGCTCAAAGCTATGCGATCCTTGAGTCCCAAATCAAACACTGATAAAACTTCAAATGGCCCTAACTTCTATACGGTACGTCTTACACCTATCAAAGTTTGCAACATACAAATGCTTGTACCTTTTTACTGGAGCGTCATAAAACCTTGAAATTTTGTAACAATAAACTGCTCGAGCCTCTTGTCAATTTAAGCTATCGCTCAAAGCTATGGTACCCTTGAGTCCCAAATCAAGCACTGATAAAACTTCAAATGGCCCTAACTTCTATACGGTATGTCCGACACCTATCAAAGGTTGCAACATACAAATGGTTGTAACTTTTTACTGGAGCGTCATAAAACCTTGAAATTTTGTAAGAATAAAGTACTCGAGCCTCTTGTCAATTTAAGCTATCACTCAAAGCTATGCTACCCTTGAGTCCCAAATCAAACACTGATAAAACTTCAAATGGTTTTAACTTCTATACGGTATGTCCTACACCTATCAAAGGTTGCAACATACAAATGCTTGTAACTTGTTAATGGAGCGTCATAAAACCTTGAAATTTTGTAACAATAAGGTACTCTAGCCTCTGGTCCATTTAATCTATCGCTCAAAGCTATGCTACCCTTGAGTCCCAAATCAAACACTGACAAAACTTCAAATGGTTTTAACTTCTATACGGTATGTCCTACACCTATCAAAGTTTGCAACTTACAAATGCTTGTAACTTTTGAATGGAGCGTTATAAAACCTTGAAATTTTGTAACAATGAAGTACTCGACCCTCTTGTCAATTTAAGCTATCGCTCAAAGCTAAGCTACCCTTGACTCCCAAATCAAGCACTCATAAAACTTCAAATGGCCCTAAATTCCATATGGTACTTCCTACACCTATCAAAGTTTCCAACATACAACTGCTTATAACTTTTTACTGGAGCGTCATAAAACCTTGAAATTTTGTAACAATAAAGTACTCGAGCCTCTTGTCAATTTAAGCTATCGCTCACAGTTATGCTACCCTTGAGTCCCAAATCAAACACTGATAAAACTTCAAATGGCCCTAACTTCCATACGGTACGTTCTACACCTATCAAAGTTTGCAACATACAAATGCTTGTAACTTTTTACTGGAGCGTCTTAAAATCTTGAAATTTTGTAACAATAAAGTACTCGAGCCTCTTGTCAATTTAAGCTATCGCTCAAAGCTATGCTACCCTTGAGTCCCAAATCAGACACTGATAGCACTTCAAATGGCCCTAACTTCTATGCGGTACGTCGTACACCTATCAAAGTTTGCAAGATACAAATGCTTGTAACTTTTGAATGGAGGGTTATAAAACCTTGAAATTTTGTAACAATGAAGTACTCGACCCTCTTGTCAATTTAAGCTATCGCTCAAAGCTAAGCTACCCTTGACTCCCAAATCAAACACTGATAAAACTTCAAATGGCCCTAAATTCCATACGGTACTTCCTACACCTATCAAAGTTTCCAACATACAACTGCTTGTAACTTTTTACTGGAGCGTCATAAAACCTTGAAATTTTGTAACAATAAAGTACTCGAGCCTCTTGTCAATTTAAGCTATCGCTCACAGTTATGCTACGCTTGAGTCCCAAATCAAACACTGATAAAACTTCAAATGGCCCTAACTTCCATACGGTACGTCCTACACCTATCAAAGTTTGCAACGTACAAATGCTTGTAACTTTTTACTGGAGCGTCTTAAAATCTTGAAATTTTGTAACAATAAAGTACTCGAGCCTCTTGTCAATTTAAGCTATCGCTCAAAGCTAAGCTACCCTTGACTCCCAAATCAAACACTGATAAAACTTCAAATGGCCCTAAATTCCATACGGTACTTCCTACACCTATCAAAGTTTCCAACATACAACTGCTTGTAACTTTTTACTGGAGCGTCATAAACCTTGAAATTTTGTAACAATGAAGTACTCGACTCTCTTGTCAATTTAAGCTATCGCTCAAAGCTAAGATACCCTTGACTCCCAAATCAAACACTGATAAAACTTCAAATGGCCCTAAATTCCATACGGTACTTCCTACACCTATCAAAGTTTCCAAAATACAACTGCTAGTAACTTTTTACTGGAGCGTCATAAAACCTTGAAATTTTGTAACAATAAAGTACTCGAGCCTCTTGTCAATTTAAGCTATCGCTCAAAGCTATGCTACCCTTGAGTCCCAAATCAGACACTGATAGCACTTCAAATGGCCCTAACTTCTATACGATTCGTCCTACACCTATCAAAGTTTGCAAGATACAAATGCTTGTAACTTTTTACTGGAGCGTCATAAAACCTTGAAATTTTGTAACAATAAAGTACTCGAGCCTCTTGTCCATTTAAGCTATCGCTCACAGTTATGCTACCCTTGAGTCGCAAACAAACACTGATAAAACTTCAAATGACCCTAACTTCTATACGGTACGTCCTACACCTATCAAAGTTTGCAAGATACAAATGCTTGTAACTTTTTACTGGAGCGTCTTAAAATCTTCAAATTTTGTAACAATAAAGTACTCGAGACTCTTGTCAATTTAAGCTTTCGCTCAACGCTATGCTACCCTTGATTCCCAAATCAAACACTGATAAAACTTCAAATGGCCCTAACTTCTATACGGTACGTCCTAAACCTATCAAAGATTGCAACATACAAATGCTTGTAACTTTTAACTGGAGCGTCATAAAACCTTGAAATTTTGTACCAATAAAGTACTCGAGCCTCTTGTCAATTTAAGCTATCGCTCACAGTTATGCTACCCTTGAGTCCCAAATCAAAAACTGATAAAACTTCAAATGGCCCTAACTTCTATACGGTACGTCCTAAACCTATCAAAGTTTGCAACATACAACTGCTTGTAACTTTTTACTGGAGCGTCATAAAACATTGAAATTTTGTAACAATAAAGTACTCGAGCCTCTTGTCAATTTAAGCTATCGCTCAAAGCTATGCGATCCTTAAGTCCCAAATCAAACACTGATAAAACTTCAAATGGCCCTAACTTCTATACGGTACGTCTTACACCTATCAAAGTTTGCAACATACAAATGCTTGTACGTTTTTACTGGAGCGTCATAAAACCTTGAAATTTTGTAACAATAAACTGCTCGAGCCTCTTGTCAATTTAAGCTATCGCTCAAAGCTATGGTACCCTTGAGTCCCAAATCAAACACTGATAAAACTTCAAATGGTTTTAACTTCTATACGGTATGTCCTACACCTATCAAAGGTTGCAACATACAAATGCTTGTAACTTGTTAATGGAGCGTCATAAAACCTTGAAATTTTGTAACAATAAGGTACTCTAGCCTCTGGTCCATTTAATCTATCGCTCAAAGCTATGCTACCCTTGAGTCCCAAATCAAACACTGACAAAACTTCAAATGGTTTTAACTTCTATACGGTATGTCCTACACCTATCAAAGTTTGCAACTTACAAATGCTTGTAACTTTTGAATGGAGCGTTATAAAACCTTGAAATTTTGTAACAATGAAGTACTCGACCCTCTTGTCAATTTAAGCTATCGCTCAAAGCTAAGCTACCCTTGACTCCCAAATCAAACACTGATAAAACTTCAAATGGCCCTAAATTCCATACGGTACTTCCTACACCTATCAAAGTTTCCAACATACAACTGCTTGTAACTTTTTACTGGAGCGTCATAAAACCTTGAAATTTTGTAACAATAAAGTACTCGAGCCTCTTGTCAATTTAAGCTATCGCTCACAGTTATGCTACCCTTGAGTCCCAAATCAAACACTGATAAAACTTCAAATGGCCCTAACTTCCATACGGTACGTTCTACACCTATCAAAGTTTGCAACATACAAATGCTTGTAACTTTTTACTGGAGCGTCTTAAAATCTTGAAATTTTGTAACAATAAAGTACTCGAGCCTCTTGTCAATTTAAGCTATCGCTCAAAGCTATGCTACCCTTGAGTCCCAAATCAGACACTGATAGCACTTCAAATGGCCCTAACTTCTATGCGGTACGTCGTACACCTATCAAAGTTTGCAAGATACAAATGCTTGTAACTTTTGAATGGAGCGTTATAAAACCTTGAAATTTTGTAACAATGAAGTACTCGACCCTCTTGTCAATTTAAGCTATCGCTCAAAGCTAAGCTACCCTTGACTCCCAAATCAAACACTGATAAAACTTCAAATGGCCCTAAATTCCATACGGTACTTCCTACACCTATCAAAGTTTCCAACATACAACTGCTTGTAACTTTTTACTGGAGCGTCATAAAACCTTGAAATTTTGTAACAATAAAGTACTCGAGCCTCTTGTCAATTTAAGCTATCGCTCACAGTTATGCTACCCTTGAGTCCCAAATCAAACTCTGATAAAACTTCAAATGGCCCTAACTTCCATACGGTACGTCCTACACCTATCAAAGTTTGCAACATACAAATGCTTGTAACTTTTTACTGGAGCGTCTTAAAATCTTGAAATTTTGTAACAATAAAGTACTCGAGCCTCTTGTCAATTTAAGCTATCGCTCAAAGCTATGCTACCCTTGAGTCCCAAATCAGACACTGATAGCACTTCAAATGGCCCTAACTTCTATGCGGTACGTCCTACACCTATCAAAGTTTGCAAGATACAAATGCTTGTAACTTTTGAATGGAGCGTTATAAAACCTTGAAATTTTGTAACAATGAAGTACTCGACCCTCTTGTCAATTTAAGCTATCGCTCAAAGCTAAGCTACCCTTGACTCCCAAATCAAACACTGATAAAACTTCAAATGGCCCTAAATTCCATACGGTACTTCCTACACCTATCAAAGTTTCCAACATAAAACTGCTTGTAACTTTTTACTGGAGCGTCATAAAACCTTGAAATTTTGTAACAATAAAGTACTCGAGCCTCTTGTCAATTTAAGCTATCGCTCACAGTTATGCTACCCTTGAGTCCCAAATCAAACACTGATAAAACTTCAAATGGCCCTAACGTCCTACACCTATCAAAGTTTGCAACATACAAATGCTTGTAACTTTTTACTGGAGCGTCTTAAAATCTTGAAATTTTGTAACAATAAAGTACTCGAGCCTCTTGTCAATTTTAGCTATCGCTCAAAGCTATGCGACCCTTGAGTCCCAAATCAAACACTGATAAAACTTCAAATGGCCCTAACTTCTATACGGTTCGTCCTACACCTATCAAAGTTTGCAAGATACAAATGCTTGTAACTTTTTACTGGAGCGTCATAAAACCTTGAAATTTTGTAACAATAAAGTACTCGAGCCTCTTGTCCATTTAAGCTATCGCTCACAGTTATGCTACCCTTGAGTCCCAAACAAACACTGATAAAACTTCAAATGACCCTAACTTCTATACGGTACGTCCTACACCTATCAAAGTTTGCAAGATACAAATGCTTGTAACTTTTTACTGGAGCGTCATAAAACCTTGAAATTTTGTAACAATAAAGTCCTCGAGCCTCTTGTCAATTTAAGCTATCGCTCACAGTTATGCTACCCTTGAGTCCCAAATCAAACACTGATAAAACTTCAAATGGCCCTAACTTCTATACGGTACGTCCTACACCTATCAAAGTTTGCAAGATACAAATGCTTGTAACTTTGTACTGGAGCGTCTTAAAATCTTCAAATTTTGTAACAATAAAGTACTCGAGACTCTTGTCAATTTAAGCTTTCGCTCAACGCTATGCTACCCTTGATTCCCAAATCAAACACTGATAAAACTTCAAATGGCCCTAACTTCTATACGGTACGTCCTAAACCTATCAAAGATTGCAACATACAAATGCTTGTAACTTTTAACTGGAGCGTCATAAAACCTTGAAATTTTGTACCAATAAAGTACTCCAGCCTCTTGTCAATTTAAGCTATCGCTCACAGTTATGCTACCCTTGAGTCCCAAATCAAACACTGATAAAACTTCAAATGGCCCTAACTTCTATACGGTACGTCCTAAACCTATCAAAGTTTGCAACATACAACTGCTTGTAACTTTTTACTGGAGCGTCATAAAACATTGAAATTTTGTAACAATAAAGTACTCGAGCCTCTTGTCAATTTAAGCTATCGCTCAAAGCTATGCTACCCTTGAGTCCCAAATCAGACACTGATAGCACTTCAAATGGCCCTAACTTCTATGCGGTACGTCCTACACCTATCAAAGTTTGCAAGATACAAATGCTTGTAACTTTTGAATGGAGCGTTATAAAACCTTGAAATTTTGTAACAATGAAGTACTCGACCCTCTTGTCAATTTAAGCTATCGCTCAAAGCTAAGCTACCCTTGACTCCCAAATCAAACACTGATAAAACTTCAAATGGCCCTAACTTCCATACGGTACGTCCTACACCTATCAAAGTTTGCAACATACAAATGCTTGTAACTTTTTACTGGAGCGTCTTAAAATCTTGAAATTTTGTAACAATAAAGTACTCGAGCCTCTTGTCAATTTTAGCTATCGCTCAAAGCTATGCGACCCTTGAGTCCCAAATCAAACACTGATAAAACTTCAAATGGCCCTAACTTCTATACGGTTCGTCCTACACCTATCAAAGTTTGCAAGATACAAATGCTTGTAACTTTTTACTGGAGCGTCATAAAACCTTGAAATTTTGTAACAATAAAGTACTCGAGCCTCTTGTCCATTTAAGCTATCGCTCACAGTTATGCTACCCTTGAGTGCCAAACAAACACTGATAAAACTTCAACTGACCCTAACTTCTATACGGTACGTCCTACACCTATCAAAGTTTGCAAGATACAAATGCTTGTAACTTTTTACTGGAGCGTCATAAAACCTTGAAATTTTGTAACAATAAAGTACTCGAGCCTCTTGTCAATTTAAGCTATCGCTCACAGTTATGCTACCCTTGAGTCCCAAATCAAACACTGATAAAACTTCAAATGGCCCTAACTTCTATACGGTACGTCCTACACCTATCAAAGTTTGCAACATACAAATGCTTGTAACTTTTTACTGGAGCGTCTTAAAATCTTGAAATTTTGTAACAATAAAGTACTGGAGACTCTTGTCAAATTAAGCTTTCGCTCAACGCTATGCTACCCTTGATTCCCAAATCAAACACTGATAAAACTTCAAATGGCCCTAACTTCTATACGGTACGTCCTAAACCTATCAAAGATTGCAACATAGAAATGCTTGTAACTTTTAACTGGAGCGTCATAAAACCTTGAAATTTTGTAACAATAAAGTACTCGAGCCTCTTGTCAATTTAAGCTACCGCTCACAGTTATGCTACCCTTGAGTCCCAAATCAAACACTGATAAAACTTCAAATGCCCCTAACTTCTATACGGTACGTCCTAAACCTATCAAAGTTTGCAACATACAACTGCTTGTAACTTTTTACTGGAGCGTCATAAAACATTGAAATTTTGTAACAATAAAGTACTCGAGCCTCTTGTCAATTTAAGCTATCGCTCAAAGCTATGCGACCCTTGAGTCCCAAATCAAACACTGATAAAACTTCAAATGGCCCTAACTTCTATACGGTACGTCTTACACCTATCAAAGTTTGCAACATACAAATGCTTGTACCTTTTTACTGGAGCGTCATAAAACCTTGAAATTTTGTAACAATAAACTGCTCGAGCCTCTTGTCAATTTAAGCTATCGCTCAAAGCTATGGTACCCTTGAGTCCCAAATCAAGCACTGATAAAACTTCAAATGGCCCTAACTTCTATACGGTATGTCCGACACCTATCAAAGGCTGCAACATACAAATGGTTGTAACTTTTTACTGGAGCGTCATAAAACCTTGAAATTTTGTAAGAATAAAGTACTCGAGCCTCTTGTCAATTTAAGCTATCACTCAAAGCTATGCTACCCTTGAGTCCCAAATCAAACACTGATAAAACTTCAAATGGTTTTAACTTCTATTCGGTATGTCCTACACCTATCAAAGGTTGCAACATACAAATGCTTGTAACTTGTTAATGGAGCGTCATAAAACCTTCAAATTTTGTAACAATAAGGTACTCTTGCCTCTTGTCCATTTAATCTATCGCTCAAAGCTATGCTACCCTTGAGTCCCAAATCAAACACTGACAAAACTTCAAATGGTTTTAACTTCTATACGGTATGTCCTACACCTATCAAAGTTTGCAACATACAAATGCTTGTAACTTTTGAATGGAGCGTTATAAAACCTTGAAATTTTGCAACAATGAAGTACTCGATCCTCTTGTCAATTTAAGCTATCGCTCAAAGCTAAGCTACCCTTGACTCCCAAATCAAACACTGATAAAACTTCAAATGGCCCTAAATTCCATAAGGTACTTCCTACACCTATCAAAGTTTCCAACATACAATTGCTTGTAACTTTTTACTGGAGCGTCATAAAACCTTGAAATTTTGTAACAATAAAGTACTCGAGCCTCTTGTCAATTTAAGCTATCGCTCACAGTTATGCTACCCTTGAGTCCCAAATCAAACACTGATAAAACTTCAAATGGCCCTAACTTCCATACGGTACGTCCTACACCTATCAAAGTTTGCAAGATACAACTGCTTGTAACTTTTTACTGGAGCGTCATAAAACATTGAAATTTTGTAACAATAAAGTACTCGAGCCTCTTGTCAATTTAAGCTATCGCTCAAAGCTATGCGACCCTTGAGTCCCAAATCAAACACTGATAAAACTTCAAATGGCCCTAACTTCTATACGGTACGTCTTACAATTTGCAAAATACAAATGCTTGTACCTTTTTACTGGAGCGTCATAAAACCTTGAAATTTTGTAACAATAAACTGCTCGAGCCTCTTGTCAATTTAAGCTATCGCTCAAAGCTATGGTACCCTTGAGTCCCAAATCAAGAACTGATAAAACTTCAAATGGCCCTAATTTCTATACGGTACGTCCGACACCTATCAACGGTTGCAACATACAAATGGTTGTAACTTTTTACTGGAGCGTCATAAAACCTTAAAATTTTGTAAGAATAAAGCACTCGAGCCTCTTGTCAATTTAAGCTATCACTCAAAGCTATGCCACCCTTGAGTCCCAAATCAAACACTGATAAAACTTCAAATGGTTTTAACTTCTATACGGTATGTCCTACACCTATCAAAGTTTGCAACATACAAATGCTTGTAACTTTTGATTGGAGCGTCATAAAACCTTGAAATTTTGTAACAATGAAGTACTCGACACTCTTGTCAATTTAAGCTATCACTCAAAGCTAAGCTACCCTTGACTCCCAAATCAAACACTGATAAAACTTCAAATGGCCCTAAATTCCATACGGTACTTCCTACACCTATCAAAGTTTCCAACATACAACTGCTTTTAACTTTTTACTGGAGCGTCATAAAACCTTGAAATTTTGTAACAATAAAGTACTCGAGACTCTTGTCAATTTAAACTTTGGCTCAACGCTCTGCTACCCTTGAGTCCCAAATCAGACACTGATAGCACTTCAAATGGCCCTAACTTCTATGCGGTACGTCCTACACCTATCAAAGTTTGCAAGATACAAATGCTTGTAACTTTTGAATGGAGCGTTATAAAACCTTGAAATTTTGTAACAATGAAGTACTCGACCCTCTTGTCAATTTAAGCTATCGCTCAAAGCTAAGCTACCCTTGACTCCCAAATCAAACACTGATAAAACTTCAAATGGCCCTAACTTCCATACGGTACGTCCTACACCTATCAAAGTTTGCAACATACAAATGCTTGTAGCTTTTTACTGGAGCGTCTTAAAATCTTGAAATTTTGTAACAATAAAGTACTCGAGCCTCTTGTCAATTTTAGCTATCGCTCAAAGCTATGCGACCCTTGAGTCCCAAATCAAACACTGATAAAACTTCAAATGGCCCTAACTTCTATACGGTTCGTCCTACACCTATCAAAGTTTGCAAGATACAAATGCTTGTAACTTTTTACTGGAGCGTCATAAAACCTTGAAATTTTGTAACAATAAAGTACTCGAGCCTCTTGTCCATTTAAGCTATCGCTCACAGTTATGCTACCCTTGAGTCCCAAACAAACACTGATAAAACTTCAAATGACCCTAACTTCTATACGGTACGTCCTACACCTATCAAAGTTTGCAAGATACAAATGCTTGTAACTTTTTACTGGAGCGTCATAAAACCTTGAAATTTTGTAACAATAAAGTACTCGAGCCTCTTGTCAATTTAAGCTATCGCTCACAGTTATGCTACCCTTGAGTCCCAAATCAAACACTGATAAAACTTCAAATGGCCCTAACTTCTATACGGTACGTCCTACACCTATCAAAGTTTGCAACATACAAATGCTTGTAACTTTTTACTGGAGCGTCTTAAAATCTTGAAATTTTGTAACAATAAAGTACTCGAGACTCTTGTCAAATTAAGCTTTCGCTCAACGCTATGCTACCCTTGATTCCCAAATCAAACACTGATAAAACTTCAAATGGCCCTAACTTCTATACGGTACGTCCTAAACCTATCAAAGATTGCAACATAGAAATGCTTGTAACTTTTAACTGGAGCGTCATAAAACCTTGAAATTTTGTAACAATAAAGTACTCGAGCCTCTTGTCAATTTAAGCTACCGCTCACAGTTATGCTACCCTTGAGTCCCAAATCAAACACTGATAAAACTTCAAATGCCCCTAACTTCTATACGGTACGTCCTAAACCTATCAAAGTTTGCAACATACAACTGCTTGTAACTTTTTACTGGAGCGTCATAAAACATTGAAATTTTGTAACAATAAAGTACTCGAGCCTCTTGTCAATTTAAGCTATCGCTCAAAGCTATGCGACCCTTGAGTCCCAAATCAAACACTGATAAAACTTCAAATGGCCCTAACTTCTATACGGTACGTCTTACACCTATCAAAGTTTGCAACATACAAATGCTTGTACCTTTTTACTGGAGCGTCATAAAACCTTGAAATTTTGTAACAATAAACTGCTCGAGCCTCTTGTCAATTTAAGCTATCGCTCAAAGCTATGGTACCATTGAGTCCCAAATCAAGCACTGATAAAACTTCAAATGGCCCTAACTTCTATACGGTATGTCCGACACCTATCAAAGGTTGCAACATACAAATGGTTGTAACTTTTTACTGGAGCGTCATAAAACCTTGAAATTTTGTAAGAATAAAGTACTCGAGCCTCTTGTCAATTTAAGCTATCACTCAAAGCTATGCTACCCTTGAGTCCCAAATCAAACACTGATAAAACTTCAAATGGTTTTAACTTCTATTCGGTATGTCCTACACCTATCAAAGGTTGCAACATACAAATGCTTGTAACTTGTTAATGGAGCGTCATAAAACCTTCAAATTTTGTAACAATAAGGTACTCTTGCCTCTTGTCCATTTAATCTATCGCTCAAAGCTATGCTACCCTTGAGTCCCAAATCAAACACTGACAAAACTTCAAATGGTTTTAACTTCTATACGGTATGTCCTACACCTATCAAAGTTTGCAACATACAAATGCTTGTAACTTTTGAATGGAGCGTTATAAAACCTTGAAATTTTGCAACAATGAAGTACTCGATCCTCTTGTCAATTTAAGCTATCGCTCAAAGCTAAGCTACCCTTGACTCCCAAATCAAACACTGATAAAACTTCAAATGGCCCTAAATTCCATAAGGTACTTCCTACACCTATCAAAGTTTCCAACATACAATTGCTTGTAACTTTTTACTGGAGCGTCATAAAACCTTGAAATTTTGTAACAATAAAGTACTCGAGCCTCTTGTCAATTTAAGCTATCGCTCACAGTTATGCTACCCTTGAGTCCCAAATCAAACACTGATAAAACTTCAAATGGCCCTAACTTCCATACGGTACGTCCTACACCTATCAAAGTTTGCAAGATACAACTGCTTGTAACTTTTTACTGGAGCGTCATAAAACATTGAAATTTTGTAACAATAAAGTACTCGAGCCTCTTGTCAATTTAAGCTATCGCTCAAAGCTATGCGACCCTTGAGTCCCAAATCAAACACTGATAAAACTTCAAATGGCCCTAACTTCTATACGGTACGTCTTACAATTTGCAACACACAAATGCGTGTACCTTTTTACTGGAGCGTCATAAAACCTTGAAATTTTGTAACAATAAACTGCTCGAGCCTCTTGTCAATTTAAGCTATCGCTCAAAGCTATGGTACCCTTGAGTCCCAAATCAAGAACTGATAAAACTTCAAATGGCCCTAATTTCTATACGGTACGTCCGACACCTATCAACGGTTGCAACATACAAATGGTTGTAACTTTTTACTGGAGCGTCATAAAACCTTAAAATTTTGTAAGAATAAAGCACTCGAGCCTCTTGTCAATTTAAGCTATCACTCAAAGCTATGCCACCCTTGAGTCCCAAATCAAACACTGATAAAACTTCAAATGGTTTTAACTTCTATACGGTATGTCCTACACCTATCAAAGTTTGCAACATACAAATGCTTGTAACTTTTGATTGGAGCGTCATAAAACCTTGAAATTTTGTAACAATGAAGTACTCGACACTCTTGTCAATTTAAGCTATCACTCAAAGCTAAGCTACCCTTGACTCCCAAATCAAACACTGATAAAACTTCAAATGGCCCTAAATTCCATACGGTACTTCCTACACCTATCAAAGTTTCCAACATACAACTGCTTTTAACTTTTTACTGGAGCGTCATAAAACCTTGAAATTTTGTAACAATAAAGTACTCGAGCCTCTTGTCAATTTAAGCTATCGCTCACAGTTATGCTACCCTTGAGTCCCAAATCAAACACTGATAAAACTTCAAATGGCCCTAACTTCCATACGGTACGTCCTACACCTATCAAAATTTTGCAAGATACAAATGCTTGTAACTTTTTACTGGAGCGTCATAAAACCTTGAAATTTTGTAACAATAAAGTACTCGAGCCTCTTGTCCATTTAAGCTATCGCTCACAGTTATGCTACCCTTGAGTCCCAAACAAACACTGATAAAACTTCAAATGACCCTAACTTCTATACGGTACGTCCTACACCTATCAAAGTTTGCAAGATACAAAATTTTGTAACAATAAAGTACTCGAGCCTCTTGTCAATTTAAGCTATCGCTCACAGTTATGCTACCCTTGAGTCCCAAATCAAACACTGATAAAACTTCAAATGGCCCTAACTTCTATACGGTACGTCCTACACCTATCAAAGTTTGCAACATACAAATGCTTGTAACTTTTTACTGGAGCGTCTTAAAATCTTTAAATTTTGTAACAATAAAGTACTGGAGACTCTTGTCAAATTAAGCTTTCGCTCAACGCTATGCTACCCTTGATTCCCAAATCAAACACTGATAAAACTTCAAATGGCCCTAACTTCTATACGGTACGTCCTAAACCTATCAAAGATTGCAACATAGAAATGCTTGTAACTTTTAACTGGAGCGTCATAAAACCTTGAAATTTTGTAACAATAAAGTACTCGAGCCTCTTGTCAATTTAAGCTATCGCTCACAGTTATGCTACCCTTGAGTCCCAAATCAAACACTGATAAAACTTCAAATGCCCCTAACTTCTATACGGTACGTCCTAAACCTATCAAAGTTTGCAACATACAACTGCTTGTAACTTTTTACTGGAGCGTCATAAAACATTGAAATTTTGTAACAATAAAGTACTCGAGCCTCTTGTCAATTTAAGCTATCGCTCAAAGCTATGCGACCCTTGAGTCCCAAATCAAACACTGATAAAACTTCAAATGGCCCTAACTTCTATACGGTACGTCTTACACCTATCAAAGTTTGCAACATACAAATGCTTGTACCTTTTTACTGGAGCGTCATAAAACCTTGAAATTTTGTAACAATAAACTGCTCGAGCCTCTTGTCAATTTAGGCTATCGCTCAAAGCTATGGTACCCTTGAGTCCCAAATCAAGCACTGATAAAACTTCAAATGGCCCTAACTTCTATACGGTATGTCCGACACCTATCAAAGGTTGCAACATACAAATGGTTGTAACTTTTTACTGGAGCGTCATAAAACCTTGAAATTTTGTAAGAATAAAGTACTCGAGCCTCTTGTCAATTTAAGCTATCACTCAAAGCTATGCTACCCTTGAGTCCCAAATCAAACACTGATAAAACTTCAAATGGTTTTAACTTCTATTCGGTATGTCCTACACCTATCAAAGGTTGCAACATACAAATGCTTGTAACTTGTTAATGGAGCGTCATAAAACCTTCAAATTTTGTAACAATAAGGTACTCTTGCCTCTTGTCCATTTAATCTATCGCTCAAAGCTATGCTACACTTGAGTCCCAAATCAAACACTGACAAAACTTCAAATGGTTTTAACTTCTATACGGTATGTCCTACACCTATCAAAGTTTGCAACATACAAATGCTTGTAACTTTTGAATGGAGCGTTATAAAACCTTGAAATTTTGCAACAATGAAGTACTCGATCCTCTTGTCAATTTAAGCTATCGCTCAAAGCTAAGCTACCCTTGACTCCCAAATCAAACACTGATAAAACTTCAAATGGCCCTAAATTCCATAAGGTACTTCCTACACCTATCAAAGTTTCCAACATACAATTGCTTGTAACTTTTTACTGGAGCGTCATAAAACCTTGAAATTTTGTAACAATAAAGTACTCGAGCCTCTTGTCAATTTAAGCTATCGCTCACAGTTATGCTACCCTTGAGTCCCAAATCAAACACTGATAAAACTTCAAATGGCCCTAACTTCCATACGGTACGTCCTACACCTATCAAAGTTTGCAAGATACAACTGCTTGTAACTTTTTACTGGAGCGTCATAAAACATTGAAATTTTGTAACAATAAAGTACTCGAGCCTCTTGTCAATTTAAGCTATCGCTCAAAGCTATGCGACCCTTGAGTCCCAAATCAAACACTGATAAAACTTCAAATGGCCCTAACTTCTATACGGTACGTCTTACAATTTGCAACATACAAATGCTTGTACCTTTTTACTGGAGCGTCATAAAACCTTGAAATTTTGTAACAATAAACTGCTCGAGCCTCTTGTCAATTTAAGCTATCGCTCAAAGCTATGGTACCCTTGAGTCCCAAATCAAGAACTGATAAAACTTCAAATGGCCCTAATTTCTATACGGTACGTCCGACACCTATCAACGGTTGCAACATACAAATGGTTGTAACTTTTTACTGGAGCGTCATAAAACCTTAAAATTTTGTAAGAATAAAGCACTCGAGCCTCTTGTCAATTTAAGCTATCACTCAAAGCTATGCCACCCTTGAGTCCCAAATCAAACACTGATAAAACTTCAAATGGTTTTAACTTCTATACGGTATGTCCTACACCTATCAAAGTTTGCAACATACAAATGCTTGTAACTTTTGATTGGAGCGTCATAAAACCTTGAAATTTTGTAACAATGAAGTACTCGACACTCTTGTCAATTTAAGCTATCACTCAAAGCTAAGCTACCCTTGACTCCCAAATCAAACACTGATAAAACTTCAAATGGCCCTAAATTCCATACGGTACTTCCTACACCTATCAAAGTTTCCAACATACAACTGCTTTTAACTTTTTACTGGAGCGTCATAAAACCTTGAAATTTTGTAACAATAAAGTACTCGAGCCTCTTGTCAATTTAAGCTATCGCTCACAGTTATGCTACCCTTGAGTCCCAAATCAAACACTGAGAAAACTTCAAATGGCCCTAACTTCCATACGGTACGTCCTACACCTATCAAAATTTTGCAACATACAAATGCTTGTAACTTTTTACTGGAGCGTCTTAAAATCTTGAAATTTTGTAACAATAAAGTACTCGAGACTCTTGTCAATTTAAACTTTGGCTCAACGCTCTGCTACCCTTGATTCCCAAATCAAACACTGATAAAACTTCAAATGTCCCTAACTTCTATACGGTACGTCCTACACCTATCAAAGATTGCAACATACAAATGCTTGTAACTTTTAACTGGAGCGTCACAAAACCTTGAAATTTTGTAACAATAAAGTACTCGAGCCTCTTGTCAATTTAATCTATCGCTCAAAGCTATGCTACCCTTGAGTCCCAAATCAGACACTGATAGCACTTCAAATGGCCCTAACTTCTATGCAGTACTTCCTACACCTATCAAAGTTTGCAACATACAAATGCTTGTAGCTTTTACTGGAGCGTCATAAAACCTTGAAATTTTGTAACAATAAAGTACTCGAGCCTCTTGTCAATTTTAGCTATCGCTCAAAGCTATGCGACCCTTGAGTCCCAAATCAAACACTGATAAAACTTCAAATGGCCCTAACTTCTATACGGTTCGTCCTACACCTATCAAAGTTTGCAAGATACAAATGCTTGTAACTTTTTACTGGAGCGTCGTAAAACCTTGAAATTAGGTAACAATAAAGTACTCGAGCCTCTTGTCCATTTAAGCTATCGCTCACAGTTATGCTACCCTTGAGTCCCAAATCAAACACTGATAAAACTTCAAATGGCCCTAACTTCTATACGGTACGTCCTAAACCTATCAAAGATTGCAACATACAAATGCTTGTAACTTTTACCTGGAGCGTCATAAAACCTTGAAATTTTGTAACAATAAAGTACTCGAGCCTCTTGTCAATTTAAGCTATCGCTCACAGTTATGCTACCCTTGAGTCCCAAATCAAACACTGATAAAACTTCAAATGGCCCTAACTTCTATACGGTACGTCCTAAACCTATCAAAGTTTGCAACATACAACTGCTTGTAACTTTTTACTGGAGCGTCATAAAACATTGAAATTTTGTAACAATAAACTGCTCGAGCCTCTTGTCAATTTAAGCTATCGCTCAAAGCTATGGTACCCTTGAGTCCCAAATCAAGCGCTGATAAAACTTCAAATGGCCCAAACTTCTATACGGTACGTCCGACACCTATCAACGGTTGCAACATACAAATGGTTGTAACTTTTTACTGGAGCGTCATAAAACCTTGAAATTTTGTAAGAATAAAGTACTCGAGCCTCTTGTCAATTTAAGCTATCACTCAAAGCTATGCTACCCTTGAGTCCCAAATCAAACACTGATAAAACTTCAAATAGTTTTAACTTCTATACGGTATGTCCGACACCTATCAACGGTTGCAACATACAAATGCTTGTACCTTTTTACTGGAGCGTCATAAAACCTTGAAATTTTGTAACAATAAACTGCTCGAGCCTCTTGTCAATTTAAGCTATCGCTCAAAGCTATGGTACCCTTGAGTCCCAAATCAAGCACTAATAAAACTTCAAATGGCCCTACCTTCTATACGGTACGTCCGACACCTATCAACGGTTGCAACATACAAATGGTTGTAACTTTTTACTGGAGCGTCATAAAACCTTGAAATTTTGTAAGAATAAAGTACTCGATCCTCTTGTCAATTTAAGCTATCACTCAAAGCTATGCCACCCTTGAGTCCCAAATCAAACACTGATAAAACTTCAAATGGTTTTAACTTCTATACGGTATGTCCTACACCTATCAAAGTTTGCAACATACAAATGCTTGTAACTTGTTAATGGAGCGTCATAAAACCTTGAAATTTTGTAACAATAAGGTACTCGAGCCTCTTGTCCATTTAATCTATCGCTCAAAGCTATGCTATCCTTGAGTCCCAAATCAAAAACTGACAAAACTTCAAATGGTTTTAACTTCTATACGGTATGTCCTACACCTATCAAAGTTTGCAACATACAAATGCTTGTAACTTTTGAATGGAGCGTCATAAAACCTTGAAATTTTGTAACAATGAAGTACTCGACACTCTTGTCAATTTAAGCTATCACTCAAAGCTAAGCTACCCTTGACTCCCAAATCAAACACTGATAAAACTTCAAATGGCCCTAAATTCCATACGGTACTTCCTACACCTATCAAAGTTTCCAACATACAACTGCTTTTAACTTTTTACTGGAGCGTCATAAAACCTTGAAATTTTGTAACAATAAAGTACTCGAGCCTCTTGTCAACTTAAGCTATCGCTCACAGTTATGCTACCCTTGAGTCCCAAATCAAACACTGATAAAACTTCAAATGGCCCTAACTTCCATACGGTACGTCCTACAACTATCAAAATTTTGCAACATACAAATGCTTGTAACTTTTTACTGGAGCGTCTTAAAATCTTGAAATTTTGTAACAATAAAGTACTCGAGACTCTTGTCAATTTAAGCTTTGGCTCAACGCTCTGCTACCCTTGATTCCCAAATTAAACACTGATAAAACTTCAAATGGCCCTAACTTCTATACGGTACGTCCTACACCTATCAAAGATTGCAACATACAAATGCTTGTAACTTTTAACTGGAGCGTCACAAAACCTTGAAATTTTGTAACAATAAAGTACTCGAGCCTCTTGTCAATTTTAGCTATCGCTCAAAGCTATGCGACCCTTGAGTCCCAAATCAAACACTGATAAAACTTCAAATGGCCCTAACTTCTATACGGTTCGTCCTACACCTATCAAAGTTTGCAAGATACAAATGCTTGTAACTTTTTACTGGAGCGTCGTAAAACCTTGAAATTAGGTAACAATAAAGTACTCGAGCCTCTTGTCCATTTAAGCTATCGCTCACAGTTATGCTACCCTTGAGTCCCAAATCAAACACTGATAAAACTTCAAATGGCCCTAACTTCTATACGGTACGTCCTAAACCTATCAAAGATTGCAACATACAAATGCTTGTAACTTTTAACTGGAGCGTCATAAAACCTTGAAATTTTGTAACAATAAAGTACTCGAGCCTCTTGTCAATTTAAGCTATCGCTCACAGTTATGCTACCCTTGAGTCCCAAATCAAACACTGATAAAACTTCAAATGGCCCTAACTTCTATACGGTACGTCCTAAACCTATCAAAGTTTGCAACATACAACTGCTTGTAACTTTTTACTGGAGCGTCATAAAACATTGAAATTTTGTAACAATAAACTGCTCGAGCCTCTTGTCAATTTAAGCTATCGCTCAAAGCTATGGTACCCTTGAGTCCCAAATCAAGCGCTGATAAAACTTCAAATGGCCCTAACTTCTATACGGTACGTCCGACACCTATCAACGGTTGCAACATACAAATGGTTGTAACTTTTTACTGGAGCGTCATAAAACCTTGAAATTTTGTAAGAATAAAGTACTCGAGCCTCTTGTCAATTTAAGCTATCACTCAAAGCTATGCTACCCTTGAGTCCCAAATCAAACACTGATAAAACTTCAAATGGTTTTAACTTCTATACGGTATGTCCGACACCTATCAACGGTTGCAACATACAAATGCTTGAACCTTTTTACTGGAGCGTCATAAAACCTTGAAATTTTGTAACAATAAACTGCTCGAGCCTCTTGTCAATTTAAGCTATCGCTCAAAGCTATGGTACCCTTGAGTCCCAAATCAAGCACTGATAAAACTTCAAATGGCCCTACCTTCTATACGGTACGTCCGACACCTATCAACGGTTGCAACATACAAATGGTTGTAACTTTTTACTGGAGCGTCATAAAACCTTGAAATTTTGTAAGAATAAAGTACTCGATCCTCTTGTCAATTTAAGCTATCACTCAAAGCTATGCCACCCTTGAGTCCCAAATCAAACACTGATAAAACTTCAAATGGTTTTAACTTCTATACGGTATGTCCTACACCTATCAAAGTTTGCAACATACAAATGCTTGTAACTTGTTAATGGAGCGTCATAAAACCTTGAAATTTTGTAACAATAAGGTACTCGAGCCTCTTGTCCATTTAATCTATCGCTCAAAGCTATGCTATCCTTGAGTCCCAAATCAAAAACTGACAAAACTTCAAATGGTTTTAACTTCTATACGGTATGTCCTACACCTATCAAAGTTTGCTACATACAAATGCTTGTAACTTTTGAATGGAGCGTCATAAAACCTTGAAATTTTGTAACAATAAAGTACTCGAGCCTCTTGTCAATTTAAGCTATCGCTCAAAGCTATGCTACCCTTGAGTCCCAAATCAGACACTGATAGCACTTCAAATGGCCCTAACTTCTATGCGGTACTTCCTACACCTATCAAAGTTTGCAACATACAAATGCTTGTAGCTTTTACTGGAGCGTCATAAAACCTTGAAATTTTGTAACAATAAAGTACTCGAGCCTCTTGTCAATTTTAGCTATCGCTCAAAGCTATGCTACCCTTGAGTCCCAAATCAAACACTGATAAAACTTCAAATGACCCTAACTTCTATACGGTACGTCCTACACCTATCAAAGTTTGCAAGATACAAATGCTTGTAACTTTTTACTGGAGCGTCATAAAACCTTGAAATTTTGTAACAATAAAGTACTCGAGCCTCTTGTCCATTTAAGCTATCGCTCACAGTTATGCTACCCTTGAGTCCCAAATCAAACACTGATAAAACTTCAAATGACCCTAGCTTCTATACGGTACGTCCTACACCTATCAAAGTTTGCAAGATACAAATGCTTGTATCTTTTTACTGGAGCGTCATA
Source organism: Clusia tigrina (assembly GCA_920105625.2). Taxonomy (NCBI): domain Eukaryota; kingdom Metazoa; phylum Arthropoda; class Insecta; order Diptera; family Clusiidae; genus Clusia; species Clusia tigrina. Next base: position 623,436 of record CAKKTE020000429.1, on the reverse strand, counting down.
AAACCTTGAAATTTTGTAACAATAAAGTACTCGAGACTCTTGTCAAGGTAAGCTTTCGCTCAACGCTATGCTACCCTTGATTCCCAAATCAAACACTGATAAAACTTCAAATGGCCCTAACTTCTATACTGTACGTCTTACACCTATCAAATTTGCAACATACAAATGCTTGTACCTTTTTACTGGAGCGTCATAAAACCTTGAAATTTTGTAACAATAAACTGCTCGAGCCTCTTGTCAATTTAAGCTATCGCTCAAGGCTATGGTACCCTTGAGTCCCAAATCAAGCACTGATAAAACTTCAAATGGCCCTAACTTCTATACGGTACCTCCGACACCTATCAACGGTTGCAACATACAAATGGTTGTAACTTTTTACTGGAGCGTCATAAAACCTTGAAATTTTGTAAGAATAAAGTACTCGAGCCTCTTGTCAATTTAAGCTATCACTCAAAGTTATGCTACCCTTGAGTCCCAAATCAAACACTGATAAAACTTCAAATGGCCCTAACTTCTATACGGTACGTCCTAAACCTATCAAAGTTTGCAACATACAACTGCTTGTAACTTTTTACTGGAGCGTCATAAAACATTGAAATTTTGTAACAATAAACTGCTCGAGCCTCTTGTCAATTTAAGCTATCGCTCAAAGCTATGGTACCCTTGAGTCCCAAATCAAGCACTGATAAAACTTCAATTGGCCCTAACTTCTATACGGTACATCCGACACCTATCAAAGTTTGCAAGATACAAATGCTTGTAACTTTTTACTGGAGCGTCATAAAACCTTGAAAATTTGTAACAATAAAGTACTCGAGCCTCTTGTCAATTTAAGCTATCGCTCACAGTTATGCTACCCTTGAGTCCCAAATCAAACACTGATAAAACTTCAAATGGCCCTAACTTCTATACGGTACGTCCTAAACCTATCAAAGATTGCAACATACAAATGCTTGTAACTTTTACCTGGAGCGTCATAAAACCTTGAAATTTTGTAACAATAAAGTACTCGAGCCTCTTGTCAATTTAAGCTATCGCTCACAGTTATGCTACCCTTGAGTCCCAAATCAAACACTGATAAAACTTCAAATGGCCCTAACTTCTATACGGTACGTCCTAAACCTATCAAAGTTTGCAACATACAACTGCTTGTAACTTTTTACTGGAGCGTCATAAAACATTGAAATTTTGTAACAATGAACTGCTCGAGCCTCTTGTCAATTTAAGCTATCGCTCAAAGCTATGGTACCCTTGAGTCCCAAATCAAGCGCTGATAAAACTTCAAATGGCCCTAACTTCTATACGGTACGTCCGACACCTATCAACGGTTGCAACATACAAATGGTTGTAACTTTTTACTGGAGCGTCATACAACCTTGAAATTATGTAAGAATAAAGTACTCGATCCTCTTGTCAATTTAAGCTATCACTCAAAGCTATGCCACCCTTGAGTCCCAAATCAAACACTGATAAAACTTCAAATGGTTTTAACTTCTATACGGTATGTCCGACACCTATCAACGGTTGCAACATACAAATGCTTGTACCTTTTTACTGGAGCGTCATAAAACCTTGAAATTTTGTAACAATAAACTGCTCGAGCCTCTTGTCAATTTAAGCTATCGCTCAAAGCTATGGTACCCTTGAGTCCCAAATCAAGCACTGATAAAACTTCAAATGGCCCTACCTTCTATACGGTACGTCCGACACCTATCAACGGTTGCAACATACAAATGGTTGTAACTTTTTACTGGAGCGTCATACAACCTTGAAATTATGTAAGAATAAAGTACTCGATCCTCTTGTCAATTTAAGCTATCACTCAAAGCTATGCCACCCTTGAGTCCCAAATCAAACACTGATAAAACTTCAAATGGTTTTAACTTCTATACGGTATGTCCTACACCTATCAAAGTTTGCAACATACAAATGCTTGTAACTTGTTAATGGAGCGTCATAAAACCTTGAAATTTTGTAACAATAAGGTACTCGAGCCTCTTGTCCATTTAATCTATCGCTCAAAGCTATGCTATCCTTGAGTCCCAAATCAAAAACTGACAAAACTTCAAATGGTTTTAACTTCTATACGGTATGTCCTACACCTATCAAAGTTTGCTACATACAAATGCTTGTAACTTTTGAATGGAGCGTCATAAACATTTGAAATTTTGTAACAATAAAGTACTCGAGCCTCTTGTCAATTTAAGCTATCGCTCAAAGCTATGCTACCCTTGAGTCCCAAATCAGACACTGATAGCACTTCAAATGGCCCTAACTTCTATGCGGTACTTCCTACACCTATCAAAGTTTGCAACATACAAATGCTTGTAGCTTTTACTGGAGCGTCATAAAACCTTGAAATTTTGTAACAATAAAGTACTCGAGCCTCTTGTCAATTTTAGCTATCGCTCAAAGCTATGCTACCCTTGAGTCCCAAATCAAACACTGATAAAACTTCAAATGACCCTAACTTCTATACGGTACGTCCTACACCTATCAAAGTTTGCAAGATACAAATGCTTGTAACTTTTTACTGGAGCGTCATAAAACCTTGAAATTTTGTAACAATAAAGTACTCGAGCCTCTTGTCCATTTAAGCTATCGCTCACAGTTATGCTACCCTTGAGTCCCAAATCAAACACTGATAAAACTTCAAATGACCCTAACTTCTATACGGTACGTCCTACACCTATCAAAGTTTGCAAGATACAAATGCTTGTATCTTTTTACTGGAGCGTCATAAAACCTTGAAATTTTGTAACAATAAAGTACTCGAGCCTCTTGTCAATTTAAGCTATCGCTCACAGTTATGCTACCCTTGAGTCCCAAATCAAACACTGATAAAACTTCAAATGGCCCTAACTTCTATACGGTACGTCCTACACCTATCAAAGTTTGCAACATACAAATGCTTGTAACTTTTTACTGGAGCGTCTTAAAATCTTGAAATTTTGTAACAATAAAGTACTAGAGACTCTTGTCAAGGTAAGCTTTCGCTCAACGCTATGCTACCCTTGATTCCCAAATCAAACACTGATAAAACTTCAAATGGCCCTAACTTCTATACTGTACGTCTTACACCTATCAAATTTGCATCATACAAATGCTTGTACCTTTTTACTGGAGCGTCATAAAACCTTGAAATTTTGTAACAATAAACTGCTCGAGCCTCTTGTTAATTTAAGCTATCGCTCAAGGCTATGGTACCCTTGAGTCCCAAATCAAGCACTGATAAAACTTCAAATGGCCCTAACTTCTATACAGTACCTCCGACACCTATCAACGGTTGCAACATACAAATGGTTGTAACTTTTTACTGGAGCGTCATAAAACCTTGAAATTTTGTAAGAATAAAGTACTCGAGCCTCTTGTCAATTTAAGCTATCACTCAAAGCTATGCTACCCTTGAGTCCCAAATCAAACACTGATAAAACTTCAAATGGCCCTAACTTCTATACGGTACGTCCTAAACCTATCAAAGTTTGCAACATACAACTGCTTGTAACTTTTTACTGGAGCGTCATAAAACATTGAAATTTTGTAACAATAAACTGCTCGAGCCTCTTGTCAATTTAAGCTATCGCTCAAAGCTATGGTACCCTTGAGTCCCAAATCAAGCACTGATAAAACTTCAAATGGCCCTAACTTCTATACGGTACATCCGACACCTATCAACGGTTGCAACATACAAATGGTTGTAACTTTTTACTGGAGCGTCATAAAACCTTGAAATTTTGTAAGAATAAAGTACTCGAGCCTCTTGTCAATTTAAGCTATCTTTCAAAGCTATGCTACCCTTGAGTCCCAAATCAAACACTGACAAAACTTCAAATGGTTTTAACTTCTATACGGTATGTCCTACACCTATCAAAGTTTGCAACATACAAATGCTTGTAACTTTTGAATGGAGCGTCATAAAACCTTGAAATTTTGTAACAATGAAGTACTCAAGCCTCTTGTCAATTTAAGCTATCGCTCAAAGCTAAGCTACCCTTGACTCCCAAATCAAACACTGATAAAACTTCAAATGACCCTAACTTCTATACGGTACGTCCTACACCTATCAAAGTTTGCAACATACAAATGCTTGTAACTTTGTACTGGAGCGTCTTAAAATCTTGAAATTTTGTAACAATAAAGTACTCGAGACTCTTGTCAATTTAAGCTTTCGCTCAACGGTATGCTACCCTTGATTCCCAAATCAAACACTGATAAAACTTCAAATGGCCCTAACTTCTATACGGTACGTCCTACACCTATCAAAGATTGCAACATACAAATGCTTGTAACTTTTAACTGGAGCGTCACAAAACCTTGAAATTTTGTAACAATAAAGTACTCGAGCCTCTTGTCAATTTAAGCTATCGCTCAAAGCTATGCTACCCTTGAGTACCAAATCAGACACTGATAGCACTTCAAATGGCCCTAACTTCTATGCGGTACTTCCTACACCTATCCAAGTTCGCAACATACAAATGCTTGTAGCTTTTACTGGAGCGTCATAAAACCTTGAAATTTTGTAACAATAAAGTACTCGAGCCTCTTGCCAATTTTAGCTATCGCTCAAAGCTATGCGACCCTTGAGTCACAAATCAAACACTGATAAAACTTCAAATGGCCCTAACTTCTATACGGTACATCCGACACCTATCAAAGTTTTTTAAGATACAAATGCATGTAACTTTTAACTGGAGCGTCATAAAACCTTGAAATTTTGTAACAATAAAGTACTCGAGCCTCTTGTCAATTTAAGCTATCGCTCAAAGCTATGCTACCCTTGAGTCCCAAATCAAACACTGATAAAATTTCAAATGGCCCTAACTTTTATACGGTACGTCCTACACCTATCAAAGTTTGCAAGATACAAATGCTTGTAACTTTTTACTGGAGGGTCATAAAACCTTGAAATTTTGTAACAATAACTACTCGAGCCTCTTGTCAATTTAAGCTATCGCGCAAAGCTATGCTTCCCTTGAGTCCCAAATGAAACACTGATAAAACTTCAAATGGCCCTAACTTTTATACGGTACGTCCTACACCTATCAAAGTTTGCAACATACAAATGCTTGTAACTTTTTACTGGAGCGTCATAAAACCTTGAAATTTTGTAAAAATAAAGTATTCGAGCCTCTTGTCAATTTAAGCTATCGCTCAAAGCTATGCTACCCTTGAGTCCCAAATCAAACACTGATAAAACTTCAAATGGCCCTAACTTCTATACGGTACGTCCTAAACCTATCAAAGTTTGCAACATACAACTGCTTGTAACTTTTTACTGGAGCGTCATAAAACATTGAAATTTTGTAACAATAAAGTACTCGAGCCTCTTGTCAATTTAAGCTATCGCTCAAAGCTATGCGACTCTTGAGTCCCAAATAAAACACTGATAAAACTTCAAATGGCCCTAACTTCTATACGGTACTTCCTACACCTATCAAAGTTTGCAAGATACAAATGCTTGTAACTTTTTACTGGAGCGTCATAAAACTTTAAAATTTTGTTACAACAAAGTACTTGAGCCTCTTGTCAATTTAAGCTATCGCTCAAAGCTATGCTTCCCTTGAGTCCCAAATCAAACACTGAAAAAACTTCAAATGACCCTAACTTCTATACGGTACGTCCTACACCTATCAAAGTTTGCAACTTACAAATGCATGTACCTTTTTACTGGAGCGTCATAAAACCTTGAAATTTTGTAACAATAAAGTACTCGAGCCTCTTGCCAATTTTAGCTATCGCTCAAAGCTATGCGACCCTTGAGTCACAAATCAAACACTGATAAAACTTCAAATGGCCCTAACTTCTATACGGTACATCCGACACCTATCAAAGTTTTTTAAGATACAAATGCATGTAACTTTTAACTGGAGCGTCATAAAACCTTGAAATTTTGTAACAATAAAGTACTCGAGCCTCTTGTCAATTTAAGCTATCGCTCAAAGCTATGCTACCCTTGAGTCCCAAATCAAACACTGATAAAATTTCAAATGGCCCTAACTTTTATATGGTACGTCCTACACCTATCAAAGTTTGCAAGATACAAATGCTTGTAACTTTTTACTGGAGCGTCATAAAACCTTGCAATTTTGTAACAATAAAGTATTCGAGCCTCTTGTCAATTTAAGCTATCGCTCAAAGCTATGCTACCCTTGAGTCCCAAATCAAACACTGATAAAACTTCAAATGGCCCTGACTTATATACGGTATGTCCTACACCTATCAATGTTTGTAACGTACAAATGCTTGTAACTTTTAATGGAGCGTCATAAAACCTTGAAATTTTGTAACAATAAAGTACTCGAGTCTCTTGTCAATTTAAGCTATCGCTCAAAGCTATGCTACCCTTGAGTCCCAAATCAAACACTGATAAAATTTCAAATGGCCCTAACTTCTATACGGTACGTCCTACACCTATCAAAGTTTGCAAGATACAAATGCTTGTAACTTTTTACTGGAGGGTCATAAAACCTTGAAATTTTGTAACAATAACTACTCGAGCCTCTTGTCAATTTAAGCTATCGCTCAAAGCTATGCTTCCCTTGAGTCCCAAATGAAACACTGATAAAACTTCAAATGGCCCTAACTTTTATACGGTACGTCCTACACCTATCAAAGTTTGCAACATACAAATGCTTGTAACTTTTTACTGGAGCGTCATAAAACCTTGAAATTTTGTAAAAATAAAGTATTCGAGCCTCTTGTCAATTTAAGCTATCGCTCAAAGCTATGCTACCCTTGAGTCCCAAATCAAACACTGATAAAACTTCAAATGGCCCTAACTTCAATACGGTACGTCCTAAACCTATCAAAGTTTGCAACATACAACTGCTTGTAACTTTTTACTGGAGCGTCATAAAACATTGAAATTTTGTAACAATAAAGTACTCGAGCCTCTTGTCAATTTAAGCTATCGCTCAAAGATATGCGACTCTTGAGTCCCAAATCAAACACTGATAAAACTTCAAATGGCCCTAACTTCTATACGGTACTTCCTACACCTATCAAAGTTTGCAAGATACAAATGCTTGTAACTTTTTACTGGAGCGTCATAAAACTTTAAAATTTTGTTACAACAAAGTACTTGAGCCTCTTGTCAATTTAAGCTATCGCTCAAAGCTATGCTTCCCTTGAGTCCCAAATCAAACACTGATAAACCTTCAAATGACCCTAACTTCTATACGGTACGTCCTACACCTATCAAAGTTTGCAACTTACAAATGCATGTACCTTTTTACTGGAGCGTCATAAAACCTTGAAATTTTGTAACAATAAACTACTCGAGCCTCTTGTCAATTTAAGCTATCGCTCAAAGCAATGCTACCCTTGAGTCCCAAATCAAGCACTGATAAAATTTCAAATGGTTTTAACTTCTATACGGTATGTCCTACACCTATCAAAGTTTGCAACATACAAATGCTTGTAACTTTTGAATGGAGCGTCATAAAACCTTGAAATTTTGTAACAATGAAGTACTCGACTCTCTTGTCAATTTAAGTTATCGCTCAAAGCTAAGCTACCCTTGACTCCCAAATCAAACACTGATAAAACTTCAAATGGCCCTAAATTCCATACGGTACTTCCTACACCTATCAAAGTTTCCAACATACAACTGCTTGTAACTTTTTACTGGAGCGTCATAAAACCTTGAAAGTTTGTAACAATAAAGTACTCGAGCCTCTTGTCAATTTAAGCTATCGCTCACAGTTATGCTACCCTTGAGTCCCAAATCAAACACTGATAAAACTTCAAATGGCCCTAACTTCTATACGTCCTACACCTATCAAAGTTTGCAACATACAAATGCTTGTAACATTTTACTGGAGCGTCTTAAAACCTTGAAATTTTGTAACAATAAAGTACTCGAACCTCTTGTCAATTTAAGCTTTCGCTCAACGCTATGCTACCCTTGATTCCCAAATCAAACACTGATAAAACTTCAAATGGCGCTAACTTCTATACGGTACGTCCTACACCTATCAAAGTTTGCAACATACAAATGCTTGTAACTTTTTACTGGAGCGTCATAAAACCTTGAAATTTTGTAACAATAAAGTTTTCGAGCCTCTTGTCAGTTTAAGCTATCGCTCAAATCTAGCGCTACCCTTGAGTCCCAAATCAAACACAGATAAAACATCAAATGGCTCTAACTTATATACCGTACGTCCTACACCTATCAAAGTTTGCAACATACAAATGCTTGTAACTTTTTACTGGAGCGTTATAAAACCTTGAAATTTTGTAACATTAAAGTACTCGAGCCTGTTATCAATTCAAGCTATCGCTGAAAGCTATGCTACCCTTGAGTCCCAAATGAAACACTGATAAAACTTCAAATGGCCCTAACTTCTATACGGTACGTCCTACACCTATCAAAGTTTGCAACATACAAATGCTTGTAACTTTTTACTGGAGCGTCTTATAACCTTGAAATTTTGTAACAATAAAGTACTCGAGCCTCTTGTCAATTTAAGCTATCGCTCAAAGCAATGCTACCCTTGAGTCCCAAATCAAACACTGATAAAACTTCAAATGGCGCTAACTTCTATACGGTACGTCTTACACCTATCAAAGATTGCAACATACAAATGCTTGTAACTTTTTACTGGAGCGTCATAAAACCTTGAAATTTTGTAACAATAAAGTTCTCGAGCCTCTTGTCAGTTTAAGCTATCGCTCAAAGCTAGCGCTACCCTTGAGTCCCAAATCAAACACTGATAAAACTTCAAGTGGCCCTAACTTCTATACGGTACGTCCTACACCTATCAAAGTTTGCAAGATACAAATGCTTGTAACTTTTTACTGGAGGGTCATAAGACCTTGTAATTTTGTAACAATAAAGTACTCGAGCCTCTTGTCAATTTAAGCTATCGCTCAAAGCTATGCTTCCCTTGAGTCCTAAATAAAACACTGATAAAACTTCAAATGGCCCTAACTTCTATACGGTACGTCCTACACCTATCAAAGTTTGCAACATACAAATGCTTGTAACTTTTTACTGGAGCGTCATAAAACCTTGAAATTTTGTAACAATAAAGTATTTGAGCCTCTTGTCAATTTCAGCTATCGCTCAAAGCTATGCTACCCTTGAGTCCCAAATCAAACACTGATAAAACTTCAAATGGCCCGACTTATATACGGTATGTCCTACAACTATCAATGTTTGCAACATACAAATGCTTGTAACTTTTAATGGAGCGTCATAAAACCTTTAAATTTTGTAACAATAAAGTACTCGAGCCTCTTGTCAATTTAAGCTATAGCTCAAAGCTATGCTACCCTTGAGTCCCAAATCAAACACTGATAAAACTTCAAATGGCCCTAACTTCTATACGGTACGTCCTAAACCTATCAAAGTTTGCAACATACAACTGCTTGTAACTTTTTACTGGAGCGTCATAAAACATTGAAATTTTGTAACAATAAAGTACTCGAGCCTCTTGTCAATTTAAGCTATCGTTCAAAGCTATGCTTCCCTTGAGTCCCAAAAGAAACACTGATAAAACTTCAAATGGCCCTAACTTCTATACGGTACGTCCTAAACCTATCAAAGTTTGCAACATACAATTGCTTGTAACTTTTTACTGGAGCGTCATAAAACCTTGAAATTTTGTAACAATAAAGTACTCGCGCCTCTTGTCAATTTAAGCTATCGCTCAAAGCTATGCTACCCTTGAGTCCCAAATCAAACACTGATAAAACTTCAAATGGCCCGACTTATATACGGTATGTCCTACAACTATCAATGTTTGCAACATACAAATGCTTGTAACTTTTAATGGAGCGTCATAAAACCTTGAAATTTTGTAACAATAAAGTACTCGAGCCTCTTGTCAATTTAAGCTATAGCTCAAAGCTATGCTACCCTTGAGTCCCAAATCAAACACTGATAAAACTTCAAATGGCCCTAACTTCTATACGGTACGTCCTAAACCTATCAAAGTTTGCAACATACAATTGCTTGTAACTTTTTACTGGAGCGTCATAAAACATTGAAATTTTGTAACAATAAAGTACTCGAGCCTGTTGTCAATTTAAGCTATCGCTCAAAGCTATGCGACCCTTGAGTCCCAAATCAAACACTGATACAACTTCAAATGGCCTTAACTTCTATACGGTACGTAATACACCTATCAAAGTTTGCAAGATACAAATACTTGTAACTTTTTACTGGAGCGTCATAAAACCTTGAAATTTTGTAACAATGAAGTACTCGACTCTCTTGTCAATTTAAGTTATCGCTCAAAGCTAAGCTACCCTTGACTCCCAAATCAAACACTGATAAAACTTCAAATGGCTCTAAATTCCATACGGTACTTCCTACACCTATCAAAGTTTCCAACATACAACTGCTTGTAACTTTTTACTGGAGCGTCATAAAACCTTGAAATTTTGTAACAATAAAGTACTCGAGCCTCTTGTCAATTTAAGCTATCGCTCACAGTTATGCTACCCTTGAGTCCCAAATCAAACACTGATAAAACTTCAAATGGCCCTAACTTCTATACGGTACGTCCTACACCTATCAAAGTTTGCAACATACAAATGCTTGTAACTTTTTACTGGAGCGTCATAAAACCTTGAAATTTTGTAACAATAAAGTTTTCGAGCCTCTTGTCAGTTTAAGCTATCGCTCAAATCTAGCGCTACCCTTGAGTCCCAAATCAAACACAGATAAAACATCAAATGGCTCTAACTTATATACCGTACGTCCTACACCTATCAAAGTTTGCAACATACAAATGCTTGTAACTTTTTACTGGAGCGTTATAAAACCTTGAAATTTTGTAACATTAAAGTACTCGAGCCTGTTGTCAATTCAAGCTATCGCTCAAAGCTATGCTACCCTTGAGTCCCAAATGAAACACTGATATAACTTCAAATGGCCCTAACTTCTATACGGTACGTCCTACACCTATCAAAGTTTGCAACATACAAATGCTTGTAACTTTTTACTGGAGCGTCTTATAACCTTGAAATTTTGTAACAATAAAGTACTCGAGCCTCTTGTCAATTTAAGCTATCGCTCAAAGCAATGCTACCCTTGAGTCCCAAATCAAACACTGATAAAACTTCAAATGGCCCTAACTTCTATACGGTACGTCTTACACCTATCAAAGATTGCAACATACAAATGCTTGTAACTTTTTACTGGAGCGTCATAAAACCTTGAAATTTTGTAACAATAAAGTTCTCGAGCCTCTTGTCAGTTTAAGCTATCGCTCAAAGCTAGCGCTACCCTTGAGTCCCAAATCAAACACTGATAAAACTTCAAGTGGCCCTAACTTCTATACGGTACGTCCTACACCTATCAAAGTTTGCAAGATACAAATGCTTGTAACTTTTTACTGGAGGGTCATAAGACCTTGAAATTTTGTAACAATAAAGTACTCGAGCCTCTTGTCAATTTAAGCTATCGCTCAAAGCTATGCTTCCCTTGAGTCCTAAATAAAACACTGATAAAACTTCAAATGGCCCTAACTTCTATACGGTACGTCCTACACCTATCAAAGTTTGCAACATACAAATGCTTGTAACTTTTTACTGGAGCGTCATAAAACCTTGAAATTTTGTAACAATAAAGTATTTGAGCCTCTTGTCAATTTCAGCTATCGCTCAAAGCTATGCTACCCTTGAGTCCCAAATCAAACACTGATAAAACTTCAAATGGCCCGACTTATATACGGTATGTCCTACAACTATCAATGTTTGCAACATACAAATGCTTGTAACTTTTAATGGAGCGTCATAAAACCTTTAAATTTTGTAACAATAAAGTACTCGAGCCTCTTGTCAATTTAAGCTATAGCTCAAAGCTATGCTACCCTTGAGTCCCAAATCAAACACTGATAAAACTTCAAATGGCCCTAACTTCTATACGGTACGTCCTAAACCTATCAAAGTTTGCAACATACAACTGCTTGTAACTTTTTACTGGAGCGTCATAAAACATTGAAATTTTGTAACAATAAAGTACTCGAGCCTCTTGTCAATTTAAGCTATCGCTCAAAGCTATGCTTCCCTTGAGTCCCAAATGAAACACTGATAAAACTTCAAATGGCCCTAACTTCTATACGGTACGTCCTAAACCTATCAAAGTTTGCAACATACAATTGCTTGTAACTTTTTACTGGAGCGTCATAAAACATTGAAATTTTGTAACAATAAAGTACTCGCGCCTCTTGTCAATTTAAGCTATCGCTCAAAGCTATGCTACCCTTGAGTCCCAAATCAAACACTGATAAAACTTCAAATGGCCCGACTTATATACGGTATGTCCTACAACTATCAATGTTTGCAACATACAAATGCTTGTAACTTTTAATGGAGCGTCATAAAACCTTGAAATTTTGTAACAATAAAGTACTCGAGCCTCTTGTCAATTTAAGCTATAGCTCAAAGCTATGCTACCCTTGAGTCCCAAATCAAACACTGATAAAACTTCAAATGGCCCTAACTTCTATACGGTACGTCCTAAACCTATCAAAGTTTGCAACATACAATTGCTTGTAACTTTTTACTGGAGCGTCATAAAACATTGAAATTTTGTAACAATAAAGTACTCGAGCCTGTTGTCAATTTAAGCTATCGCTCAAAGCTATGCGACCCTTGAGTCCCAAATCAAACACTGATACAACTTCAAATGGCCTTAACTTCTATACGGTACGTAATACACCTATCAAAGTTTGCAAGATACAAATACTTGTAACTTTTTACTGGAGCGTCATAAAACCTTGAAATTTTGTAACAATAAAGTACTTGAGCCTCTTGTCAATTTAAGCTATCGCTCAAAGCTATGCTTCCCTTGAGTCCCAAATCAAACACTGATAAAACATCAAGTGGCCCTAACTTCTATACGGTACGTCCTACACCTATCAAAGTTTGCAAGATACAAATGCTTGTAACTTTTTACTGGAGGGTCATAAAACCTTGAAATTTTGTAACAATAAAGTACTCGAGCCTCTTGTCAATTTAAGCTATCGCTCAAAGCTATGCTTCCCTTGAGTCCAAAATGAAACACTGATAAAACTTCAAATGGCCCTAACTTCTATACGGTACGTCCTACACCTATCAAAGTTTGCAACATACAAATGCTTGTAACTTTTTACTGGAGCGTCATAAAACCTTGAAATTTTGTAACAATAAAGTATTCGAGCCTCTTGTCAATTTAAGCTATCGCTCAAAGCTATGCTACCCATGAGTCCCAAATCAAACACTGATAAAACTTCAAATGGCCCGACTTTTATACGGTATGTCCTACAACTATCAATGTTTGCAACATACAAGTGCTTGTAGCTTTTAATGGAGCGTCATAAAACCTTGAAATTTTGTAACAATAAAGTACTCGAGCCTCTTGTCAATTTAAGCTATAGCTCAAAGCTATGCTACCCTTGAGTCCCAAATCAAACACTGATAAAACTTCAAATGGCCCTAACTTCTATACGGTAAAACCTATCAAAGTTTGCAACATACAACTGCTTGTAACTTTTTACTGGAGCGTCATAAAACATTGAAATTTTGTAACAATAAAGTACTCGAGCCTCTTGTCAATTTAAGCTATCGCTCAAAGCTATGCGACCCTTGAGTCCCAAATCAAACACTGATACAACTTCAAATGGCCTTAACTTCTATACGGTACGTCCTACACCTATCAAAGTTTGCAAGATACAAATGCTTGTAACTTTTTACTGGAGCGTCATAAAACCTTGAAATTTTGTAACAATAAAGTACTTGAGCCTCTTGTCAATTTAAGCTATCGCTCAAAGCTATGCTTCCCTTGAGTCCCAAATCAAACACTGATAAAACTTCAAATGGCCCTAACTTCTATACGGTACGTCCTAAACCTATCAAAGTTTGCAACATACAACTGCTTGTAACTTTTTACTGGAGCGTCATAAAACCTTGAAATTTTGTAACAATAAAGTACTCGAGCCTCTTGTCAATTTAAGCTATCACTCAAAGCTATGCTACCCTTGAGTCCCAAATCAAACACTGATAAAACTTCAAATGGCCCTAACTTCTATACGGTACGTCCTACACCTATCAAAGCTTGCAACATACAAATGCTTGTAACTTTTTACTGGAGCGTCTTAAAACCTTGAAATTTTGTAACAATAAAGTACTCGAGACTCTTGTCAATTTAAGCTTTCGCTCAACGCTATGCTACCCTTGATTCCCAAATCAAACACTGATAAAACTTCAAATGGCCCTAACTTCTATACGGTACGTCCTAAACCTATCAACGTTTGCAACATACAAATGCTTGTAACTTTTAACTGGAGCGTCATAAAACCTTGAAATTTTGTAACAATAAAGTACTCGAGCCTCTTGTCAATTTAAGCTATCGCTCAAAGCTATGCTACCCTTGAGTCCCAAATCAGACACTGATAGCACTTCAAATGGCACTAACTTTTATGCGGTACTTCCTACACCTATCAAAGTTTGCAACATACAAATGCTTGTAGCTTTTACTGGAGCGTCATAAAACCTTGAAATTTTGTACAAAAAAGTACTCGAGCCTCTTGTCAATTTTATCTATCGCTCAAAGCTATGCTTCCCTTGAGTCCCAAATCAAACACTGATAAAACTTCAAATGGCCCTAACTTCTATATGGTATGTCCTACACCTATCAAAGTTGGCAACATACAAATGCTTGTACCTTTTTACTGGAGCGTCATAAAACCTTGAAATTTTGTAACAATAAACTACTCGAGCCTATTGTCAATTTAAGCTATCGCTCAAAGCTATGGTACCCTTGAGTCCCAAATCAAGCACTGATAAAATTTCAAATGGCCCTAAATTCCATACGGTACTTCCTACACCTATGAAAGTTTCCAACATACAACTGCTTGTAACTTTTTACTGGAGCGTCATAAAACCTTGAAATTTTGTAACAATAAAGTATTCGAGCCTCTTGTCAATTTAAGCTATCGCTCAAAGCTATGCTACCCTTGAGTCCCAAATCAAACACTGATAAAACTTCAAATGGCCCTGACTTATATACGGTTTTGTCCTACACCTATCAATGTTTGCAACGTACAAATGCTTGTAACTTTTAATGGAGCGTCATAAAACCTTGAAATTTTGTAACAATAAAGTACTCGAGCCTCTTGTCAATTTAAGCTATCGCTCAAAGCTATGCTTCCCTTGAGTCCCAAATCAAACACTGATAAAACTTCAAATGACCCTAACTTCTATACGGTACGTCCTACACCTATCAAAGTTTGAAACATATAAATGCTTGTATCTTTTTACTGGAGGATCATAAAACCTTAAAATTTTGTAACAATAAAGTACTCGAGCCTCTTGTCAATTTAAGCTATCGCTCAAAGCTATGCTACCCCAGAGTCCCAAATCAAACACTGATAAAACTTCAAATGACCCTAACTTCTATACGGTACGTCCTACACCTATCAAAGTTTGAAACATATAAATGCTTGTAACTTTTTAATGGAGCGTCATAAAACCTTGAAATTTTGTAACAATAAACTACTCGAGCCTCTTGTCAATTTAAGCTATCGCTCAAAGCTATGGTACCCTTGAGTCCCAAATCAAACACTGATAAAACTTCAAATGGCCCTAACTTCTATACGGTCCGTCCTACACCTATCAAAGTTTGCAAGATACAAATGCTTGTAACATTTTACTGGAGCGTCATAAAACTTTGAAATTTTGTAACAATAAAGTACTCGAGCCTCTTGTCAATTTAAGCTATCGCTCAAAGCTACGGTTCCCCTGAGTCCCAAATCAAACACTGATAAAACTTCAAATGGCCCTAACTTCTATACGGCACGTGCTTAACCTATCAAAGTTTGCAAAATACAAATGCTTGTAACTTTTAACTGGAGCGTCATAAAACCTTGAAATTTTGTAACAATAAAGTTCTCGAGCCTCTTGTCAGTTTAAGCTATCGCTCAAAGCTATCGCTCAAAGCTAGCGCTACCCTTGAGTCCCAAATCAAACACTGATAAAACATCAACTGGCCCTAACTTCTATACGGTACGTCCTACACCTATCAAAGTTTGCAAGATACAAAAGATTGTAACTTTTTGCTGGAGGGTCATAAAACCTTGAAATTTTGTAACAATAAAGTACTCGAGCCTCTTGTCAATTTAAGCTATCGCTCAAAGCTATGCTTCCCTTGAGTCCCAAATGAAACACTGATAAAACTTCAAATTGCCCTAACTTCTATACGGTACGTCCTACACCTATCAAAGTTTGCAACATACAAATGCTTGTAACTTTTTACTGGAGCGTCATAAAACCTTGAAATTTTGTAACAATAAAGTATTCGAGCCTCGTGTCAATTTAAGCTATCGCTCAAAGCTATGCTACCCTTGAGTCCCAAATCAAACACTGATAAAACTTCAAATGGCCCGACTTATATACGGTATGTCCTACACCTATCAATGTTTGCAACATACAAATGCTTGTAACTTTTAATGGAGCGTCATAAAACCTTGAAATTTTGTAACAATAAAGTACTCGAGCCTCTTGTCAATTTAAGCTATAGCTCAAAGCTATGCTACCCTTGAGTCCCAAATCAAACACTGATAAAACTTCAAATGGCCCTAACTTCTATACGGTACGTCCTAAACCTATCAAAGTTTGCAACATACAACTGCTTGTAACTTTTTACTGGAGCGTCATAAAACATTGAAATTTTGTAACAATAAAGTACTCGAGCCTCTTGTCAATTTAAGCTATCGCTCAAAGCTATGCGACCCTTGAGTCCCAAATCAAACACTGATACAACTTCAAATGGCCTTAACTTCTATACGGTACGTCCTACACCTATCAAAGTTTGCAAGATACAAATGCTTGTAACTTTTTACTGGAGCGTCATAAAACCTTGAAATTTTGTAACAATAAAGTACTTGAGCCTCTTGTCAATTTAAGCTATCGCTCAACGCTATGCTACCCTTGATTCCCAAATCAAACACTGATAAAACTTCAAATGGCCCTAACTTCTATACGGTACGTCCTAAACCTATCAACGTTTGCAACATACAAATGCTTGTAACTTTTAACTGGAGCGTCATAAAACCTTGAAATTTTGTAACAATAAAGTACTCGAGCCTCTTCTCAATTTAAGCTATCGCTCAAAGCTATGCTAACCTTGAGTCCCAAATTAGACACTGATAGCACTTCAAATGTCCCTAACTTCTATGCGGTACTTCCTACACCTATCAAAGTTTGCAACATACAAATGCTTGTAGCTTTTACTGGAGCGTCATAAAACCTTGAAATTTGGTACAAAAAAGTACTCGAGCCTCTTGTCAATTTTATCTATCGCTCAAAGCTATGCTTCCCTTAAGTCCCAAATCAAACACTGATAAAATTCAAATGGCCCTAACTTCTATATGGTACGTCCTACACCTATCAAAGTTTGCAACATACAAATGCTTGTACCTTTTTACTGGAGCGTCATAAAACCTTGAAATTTTGTAACAATAAACTACTCGAGCCTATTGTCAATTTAAGCTATCGCTCAAAGCTATGGTACCCTTGAGTCCCAAATCAAGCACTGATTGAACATCAAATGGCCCTAACTTCTATATGGTACGTCCTACACCTATCAAAGTTTGCAACATACAAATGCTTGTACCTTTTTACTGGAGCGTCATAAAACCTTGAAATTTTGTAACAATAAACTACTCGAGCCTATTGTCAATTTAAGCTATCGCTCAAAGCTATGGTACCCTTGAGTCCCAAATCAAGCACTGATGAAACTTCAAATGGCCCTAAATTCCATACGGTACTTCCTACACCTATGAAAGTTTCCAACATTACTGGAGCGTCATAAAACATTGAATTTTTATAACAATAAAGTGCTCGAGCCTCTTGTCAATTCAAGCTATCGCTTAAAGCTATGCGACACTTGAGTCCCAAATCAAACACTGATAAAACTTCAAATGGCCCTAACTTCTATACGGTACGTCCTACACCTATCAAAGTTTGCAAGATACAAATGCTTGTAACATTTTACTGGAGCGTCATAAAACCTTGAAATTTTGTAACAATAAAGTACTCGAGCCTCTTGTCAATTTAAGCTATCGCTCAAAGCTATGCTTCCCTTGGGTCCCAAATCAAACACTGATAAAACTTCAAATGGCCCTAACTTCTATACGATACGTCCTACACCTATCAAAGTTTGCAACATACAAATGCTTGTATCTTTTTACTGGAGGATCATAAAACCTTAAAATTTTGTAACAATAAAGTACTCGAGCCTCTTGTCAATTTAAGCTATCGCTCAAAGCTATGCTACCCCAGAGTCCCCAATCCAACACTGATAAAACTTCAAATGACCCTAACTTCTATACGGTACGTCCTACACCTATCAAAGTTTGAAACATATAAATACTTGTAACTTTTTACTGGAGCGTCATAAAACCTTGAAATTTTGTAACAATAAACTACTCGAGCCTCTTGTCAATTTAAGCTATCGCTCAAAGCTATGGTACCCTTGAGTCCCAAATCAAACACTGAAAAAACTTCAAATGGCCCTAACTTCTATACGTTCCGTCCTACACCTATCAAAGTTTGCAAGATACAAATGCTTGTAACATTTTACTGGAGCGTCATAAAACTTTGAAATTTTGTAACAATAAAGTACTCGAGCCTCTTGTCAATTTAAGCTATCGCTCACAGTTATGCTACCCTTGAGTCCCAAATCAAACACTGATAAAACTTCAAATGACCCTAACTTCTATACGGTACGTCCTACACCTATCAAAGTTTGCAAGATACAAATGCTTGTAACTTTTTACTGGAGCGTCATAAAACCTTGAAATTTTGTAACAATAAAGTACTCGAGCCTCTTGTCAATTTAAGCTATCGCTCAAAGCTATGGTTCCCTTGAGTCCCAAATCAAACACTGATAAAACTTCAAATGGCCCTAACTTCTATACGGTACGTCCTACACCTATCAAAGTTTGCAACATACAACTGCTTGTAACTTTTTACTGGAGCGTCATAAAACCTTGAAATTTTGTAACAATAAAGTACTCGAGCCTCTTGTCAATTTAAGCTATCACTCAAAGCTATGCTACCCTTGAGTCCCAAATCAAACACTGATAAAACTTCAAATGGCCCTAACTTCTATACGGTACGTCCTACACCTATCAAAGCTTGCAACATACAAATGCTTGTAACTTTTTACTGGAGCGTCTTAAAACCTTGAAATTTTGTAACAATAAAGTACTCGAGACTCTTGTCAATTTAAGCTTTCGCTCAACGCTATGCTACCCTTGATTCCCAAATCAAACACTGATAAAACTTCAAATGGCCCTAACTTCTATACGGTACGTCCTAAACCTATCAACGCTTGCAACATACAAATGCTTGTAACTTTTAACTGGAGCGTCATAAAACCTTGAAATTTTGTAACAATAAAGTACTCGAGCCTCTTGTCAATTTAAGCTATCGCTCAAAGCTATGCTACCCTTGAGTCCCAAATCAGACACTGATAGCACTTCAAATGGCCCTAACTTTTATGCGGTACTTCCTACACCTATCAAAGTTTGCAACATACAAATGCTTGTAGCTTTTACTGGAGCGTCATAAAACCTTGAAATTTTGTACAAAAAAGTACTCGAGCCTCTTGTCAATTTTATCTATCGCTCAAAGCTATGCTTCCCTTGAGTCCCAAATCAAACACTGATAAAACTTCAAATGGCCCTAACTTCTATATGGTACGTCCTACACCTATCAAAGTTTGCAACATACAAATGCTTGTACCTTTTTACTGGAGCGTCATAAAACCTTGAAATTTTGTAACAATAAACTACTCGAGCCTATTGTCAATTTAAGCTATCGCTCAAAGCTATGGTACCCTTGAGTCCCAAATCAAGCACTGATAAAACTTCAAATGGCCCTAAATTCCATACGGTACTTCCTACACCTATGAAAGTTTCCAACATACAACTGCTTGTAACTTTTTACTGGAGCGTCATAAAACCTTGAAATTTTGTAACAATAAAGTATTCGAGCCTCTTGTCAATTTAAGCTATCGCTCAAAGCTATGCTACCCTTGAGTCCCAAATCAAACACTGATAAAACTTCAAATGGCCCTGACTTATATACGGTTTTGTCCTACACCTATCAATGTTTGCAACGTACAAATGCTTGTAACTTTTAATGGAGCGTCATAAAACCTTGAAATTTTGTAACAATAAAGTACTCGAGCCTCTTGTCAATTTAAGCTATCGCTCAAAGCTATGCTACCCTTGAGTCCCAAATCAAACACTGATAAAACTTCAAATGGCCCTGACTTATATACGGTATGTCCTACACCTATCAATGTTTGCAACGTACAAATGCTTGTAACTTTTACTGGAGCGTCATAAAACCTTGAAATTTTGTACAAAAAAGTACTCGAGCCTCTTGTCAATTTTATCTATCGCTCAAAGCTATGCTTCCCTTGAGTCCCAAATCAAACACTGATAAAAATTCAAATGGCCCTAACTTCTATATGGTGTGTCCTACACCTATCAAAGTTTGCAACATACAAATGCTTGTACCTTTTTACTGGAGCGTCATAAAACCTTGAAATTTTGTAACAATAAACTACTCGAGCCTATTGTCAATTTAAGCTATCGCTCAAAGCTATGGTACCCTTGAGCCCCAAATCAAGCACTGAGAAAACTTCAAATGGCCCTAAATTCCATACGGTACTTCCTACACCTATGAAAGTTTCCAACATACAACTGCTTGTAACTTTTTACTGGAGCGTCATAAAACATTGAATTTTTATAACAATAAAGTGCTCGAGCCTCTTGTCAATTCAAGCTATCGCTCAAAGCTATGCGACCCTTGAGTCCCAAATCAAACACTGATAAAACTTCAAATGACCCTAACTTCTATACGGTACGTCCTACACCTATCAAAGTTTGAAACATATAAATGCTTGTATCTTTTTACTGGAGGATCATAAAACCTTAAAATTTTGTAACAATAAAGAACTCGAGCCTCTTGTCAATTTAAGCTATCGCTCAAAGCTATGCTACCCCAGAGTCCCAAATCAAACACTGATAAAACTTCAAATGACCCTAACTTCTATACGGTACGTCCTACACCTATCAAAGTTTGAAACATATAAATGCTTGTAACTTTTTACTGGAGCGTCATAAAACCTTGAAATTTTGTAACAATAAACTACTCGAGCCTCTTGTCAATTTAAGCTATCGCTCAAAGCTATGGTACCCTTGAGTCCCAAATCAAACACTGATAAAACTTCAAATGGCCCTAACTTCTATACGGTCCGTCCTACACCTATCAAAGTTTGCAAGATACAAATGCTTGTAACATTTTACTGGAGCGTCATAAAACTTTGAAATTTTGTAACAATAAAGTACTCGAGCCTCTTGTCAATTTAAGCTATCGCTCAAAGCTATGGTTCCCCTGAGTCCCAAATCAAACACTGATAAAACTTCAAATGGCCCTAACTTCTATACGGCACGTGCTTAACCTATCAAAGTTTGCAAAATACAAATGCTTGTAACTTTTAACTGGAGCGTCATAAAACCTTGAAATTTTGTAACAATAAAGTTCTCGAGCCTCTTGTCAGTTTAAGCTATCGCTCAAAGCTATCGCTCAAAGCTAGCGCTACCCTTGAGTCCCAAATCAAACACTGATAAAACATCAACTGGCCCTAACTTCTATACGGTACGTCCTACACCTATCAAAGTTTGCAAGATACAAATGCTTGTAACTTTTTACTGGAGGGTCATAAAACCTTGAAATTTTGTAACAATAAAGTACTCGAGCCTCTTGTCAATTTAAGCTATCGCTCAAAGCTATGCTTCCCTTGAGTCCCAAATGAAACACTGATAAAACTTCAAATTGCCCTAACTTCTATACGGTACGTCCTACACCTATCAAAGTTTGCAACATACAAATGCTTGTAACTTTTTACTGGAGCGTCATAAAACCTTGAAATTTTGTAACAATAAAGTATTCGAGCCTCGTGTCAATTTAAGCTATCGCTCAAAGCTATGCTACCCTTGAGTCCCAAATCAAACTCTGATAAAACTTCAAATGGCCCGACTTATATACGGTATGTCCTACACCTATCAATGTTTGCAACATACAAATGCTTGTAACTTTTAATGGAGCGTCATAAAACCTTGAAATTTTGTAACAATAAAGTACTCGAGCCTCTTGTCAATTTAAGCTATAGCTCAAAGCTATGCTACCCTTGAGTCCCAAATCAAACACTGATAAAACTTCAAATGGCCCTAACTTCTATACGGTACGTCCTAAACCTATCAAAGTTTGCAACATACAACTGCTTGTAACTTTTTACTGGAGCGTCATAAAACATTGAAATTTTGTAACAATAAAGTACTCGAGCCTCTTGTCAATTTTATCTATCGCTCAAAGCTATGCTTCCCTTGAGTCCCAAATCAAACACTGATAAAACTTCAAATGGCCCTAACTGCTATATGGTACGTCCTACACCTATCAAAGTTTGCAACATACAAATGCTTGTACCTTTTTACTGGAGCGTCATAAAACCTTGAAATTTTGTAACAATAAACTACTCAAGCCTATTGTCAATTTAAGCTATCGCTCAAAGCTATGGTACCCTTGAGTCCCAAATCAAGCACTGATTGAACATCAAATGGCCCTAACTTCTATATGGTACGTCCTACACCTATCAAAGTTTGCAACATACAAATGCTTGTACCTTTTTACTGGAGCGTCATAAAACCTTGAAATTTTGTAACAATAAACTACTCGAGCCTATTGTCAATTTAAGCTATCGCTCAAAGCTATGGTACCCTTGAGTCCCAAATCAAGCACTGATGAAACTTCAAATGGCCCTAAATTCCATACGGTACTTCCTACACCTATGAAAGTTTCCAACATTACTGGAGCGTCATAAAACATTGAATTTTTATAACAATAAAGTGCTCGAGCCTCTTGTCAATTCAAGCTATCGCTCAAAGCTATGCGACACTTGAGTCCCAAATCAAACACTGATAAAACTACAAATGGCCGTAACTTCTATACGGTACGTCCTACACCTATCAAAGTTTGCAAGATACAAATGCTTGTAACATTTTACTGGAGCGTCATAAAACCTTGAAATTTTGTAACAATAAAGTACTCGAGCCTCTTGTCAATTTAAGCTATCGCTCAAAGCTATGCTTCCCTTGGGTCCCAAATCAAACACTGATAAAACTTCAAATGGCCCTAACTTCTATACGATACGTCCTATACCTATCAAAGTTTGCAACATACAAATGCTTGTATCTTTTTACTGGAGGATCATAAAACCTTAAAATTTTGTAACAATAAAGTACTCGAGCCTCTTGTCAATTTAAGCTATCGCTCAAAGCTATGCTACCCCAGAGTCCCCAATCCAACACTGATAAAACTTCAAATGACCCTAACTTCTATACGGTACGTCCTACACCTATCAAAGTTTGA